>CATIWR010042730.1:0-22011 GCA_949677035.1 Omphalea diandra
TATTTATAAACTTGATCATTCAATGACTAGGATAGACATTCTCATCTTCCCATGGAAATAAACTTCCAAGAATATCAAATCAATTAATAAATTAAGTTAATCCAACTCATTAAGTAGCTTCATCCATTTGAATGATTGTCCGCAAATAAAAGCAACTTAACTGAAATGGAAAATGATGTATAAGATAGTTAGTTGGAAGAGGAGAATACTGCAATTGTATTAGAAATTTTTTTTAAAAAAATCAATAATTAGGATCTTTTTTTTTTAATTGTTTAGTTATGGAATATGGATGAAATTAAAGGCTTGGCATTTGGCAAAACAAATCATAAATGCAAAAAATTGACCAAAAAAAAAAAAGCATAAATGCAAAAAGAAAATTGATTACCCATATATATTCATTATACATATTTCAAAAAACAAAATCCAATAAAATAAAATATAAGAATTAAAGGTAACTAGAGTTGATAGGAGTGATGATGAAACTCCTTTATCATCTTTATTTCTCTTGGATCAATAATTACTAAGTGTAAGATTTTTTGGCTCTGGAATCACAAATCAGAGTATAATCAATAAATAATGTTGCCAAATGAATACATATATCACATAACAAAAGTGATATGATGACAATTTAATAAATGTTGTAATATTTGTTTAAATATAAAGTCATATTTATATTTATATTTGTATTATTTATTATTTTATTTTAAGAGTTACATTTTTTAGAAATATCTAATGTAAAATAATTGTGATTTTTAAGAGAGTTGTGACTATTAAAAAATGTGTCTATTTATATAAAATTGTATCTATTTGTGAAAGATTGTGTTTATTTATGAAGGGATATATTTTTGAAACACTAACTTTGTATATAAAATGAGTTTATTGATAGTGTTGATATACAAAAACCATCTACAAATTAGAAATGTCTTTTCTATCAACCAACAATAAAAGATCAAAAATATGAATTTTATTTCTAACAAATTCTTTTCACTATTTGCTAAATGCAAAAAATTAAAAAGCTTGTCATATATACTAAAATAATTTACTAAAAATTCTTATAGCGAAACTTAAGAAGTGTGAGTAAATTTCAATTTTAGGAAAAAGATCATCAATCATATTTCAAGTGCAAATTCATTATTTGTCTACATCTCTTTTAATTTTTATTATTACATATATTTATGTTATGTTAATAGTTTTTGATTTTGTAATCCCTTTTTAAATCAATGATATCGAATTTTTTTTCAAACAATCAAATGGTAGTTACCTTGAAGTTCTGAGCAATTTCATGAATGAGCAACTGAAAGAAAAATTTTCCCATCATGCGCTCAGTTAAAATTTTAAAATACCTATTAAATTTAAAAAGCAAAATTAGTTCTGTTTTGACAACAAACAGAAGAGCGACAGTTCCGTACTTGTATTTGGAGCTTCTTCGTACAGCCTATGGTCGAGACTGATTTGTGAGCCGTCGACAAATTTTTAATTCAAAGCAAAAAAATCCACCCACCTTATAGCCATGTAAACAACCCAACGACTCCGTGGCCACACCACACAATTATGTATATAGTCTAGACCTAGGTTTCAAAAAAAAAAAAAAAAAAAAAAAACATTTACAGGAGGAGAGGAGATAGCAATTATCATCAATGGTAACGATGGCGTGATAGGAAGATGTATCGGCAATCAAAAAAAAAAAGGAAGAGGAGAAAAAGAGAGCAATAAAGGTAGATCAAACTCAATTTAGATTTAAATTAAAATTTAATAATAAATCTAAAAATTTGTTGATAATTTAATAATAAATTGTGAGTTTGCTGCTATCTAATAATGGTTTTAGAGTTGACAATTTTAACTCGATATAAAAACACTTTAAAAAATGATATGAATTTGACTCATGCAAACTTAAAATTATCCGAACTCAAAATAATTCAAAAATTTTTGAATTAAATTGAGTTGGATTCAAACTAATCTAACTGATCAAGTAAATATTAATTTGGATTATTTTGTTTGGATGAGCGACGGGAGAAGAAATAATAATATTTTCAAAAAACCCTTTTTAAGTTGATACGTAGATGACAAAGTTAAATTATTTAAGTTCTAAGGGTAAAAAAAATGATGTATATAAATTTTCATTTTTTTCATGAGTTAAAATTTTTTATATCCCTAATTAAAGTATAATTAATTTCAACTTCTCTAAAGGGATGAAAGAGAATCATGTTCTCTCTATTTTTCTTCGTTTCTAAAAAATTAAAATAGCTAAACATGATTATAATTAATTTTTTTTTATATTTTCTTCTCTTTTTTAAATTACCCTTCATCTATTAATGGTGCTGGAGAAGGATAACAATGGAGAAGAGGAGAGTGTGCTATTATCATCGATTGGGATAATGACATGATGGAAGGAACGGAGGAGACAGCAATTATCATTCATGGTAACGATGGCATAATAAGAAGAGGTATTAACAATAAAAAAAAAAAAAAAAAAAAAAAGAAAGAAAGAGAAAAAAAGAGAGGAATAAAGGTAGGTCAAACTCGATTTAGATTTAATTAAAATTTTAATAATAAATCTAAAAATCCATTAATAATTTAATAATGAATTTTGAGTTTGTTGTTATTTAGTAATGATTTTATAAAAACACCTTAAAAAATTATCTGAATCCGATTCAAATAATCAAGTAAATATTAACTTGGACAGGTTAGTATGTGACTTGATCCAATTGACTTAATAATAATATAAAAAAATAAAATTTTATTATTAAATATTTATAAGATAGAATAATTAAAGTAAAAAAGAAAAAATTATTTTTTAAAAAATAATTACATTATTTAAATTTAAATTTTATTTTTATTTTTATTTTAAACATAGTGATATTTTTGTATTTTTTTTAACAAACTTACCTTTAATTTTATTATATCTTTTGATGTGCCTAAATTATAATTTCTTATTTATTAGGATAAATTATTTTTTAAGAATAAAAATTATTTATAGTGATAAAATAAATTTATCATAATTTTTTAAATAATTTAATATATGGATAAAATATTATTATGAGAATGTTATTTATTTCTAATTTACAATTTGATGAGTATTAGAAATTAACATCAAGATATTATGATATAAGATTATGAGAAAATGATTTATATTATACTTTATTTTATATGCTCGTTTGTTGTGATAAAAAATTTTCACATAAATTTTTTTTATCACAAGTTGCTTATTTTTCATAATAATTATGATAAATTTGATTTTTTATCACGACAAAATCACATATTAAAATAAAATTAATTTTATCAAATAAAATTTCATCATAAAACACAAATTTTCAAGCAATAAATGATTTGTTGTTATTACACATTGTATGTTTATTTGTGAATTAATTTGAATCACAATATATTATTTAAATGTAATTTTATATGAATTTAATTTAATTGTACGTTTTCATTATAGTCATTTGATTAAAAAGTAATTAGATTTAATTTATTAAGCATTTAAACGAAAATACCATTTTTAATCAAGTTCTATTTATATAAATTTTTCTCATTGAAAAATAATTTTTTAATGAATTATGAAAAAATATTATATAAATAATAAAATTCAAATAGATATTTATGAATTTTTAAAAAATATGAATAACAAATGGCATAATTTGACACAAAGAATTATTTTTTAAGGATAAATTTGGAATCGATCTGAAATTTTTTTTATATGTAAATTTGACTGAAATTTTTTTTATATGTAAATTTGATGGGTAATTCCAATCCACTCAAAAATTCGAGCAACATGTATATATCTCAATCCAAAAATAATATGATCTTACCTATTTACCACCTCAAAATATTTTTTTATCTATTGCTAAATAGATTTAATTTAAGGATTGAAAAAATCTAGTAATTGTTTCAAAATTCATTTTAAATTTAGCAATAGATTTTTAATCTATTGTTAATAGTGTATGATGTTGACTTCTCTCTAAAATTTAGAAATAAAATTCATTCCTATTGCTAAAATCTGTTACAACTTCATTATTATTATGTTGTTAAATTTTTACCAAAAAATTAATAAATTTAGCAACAAAATTCATTTTGTTGCTATTTTTCATTGCTAATTCGAAATAAATTGGTTTTTACTTATTTGTATTGCAAATTCATTGCAATTCAATTGTTAATTAGGGATAAAAAAATTCTATTGTTAAACTATTTAATTCTTGTAATGCATTTTTTAGATTATGCTATAATTTTGTAGAAAATATCGAAAAAGGGTCTTATTTTAATGAAATTTGGTACATTGAGTTCAAGGATTGTGATTAACGGATAAAATCTTATAATTTTAGTAAATAGTATTAATGCCAAATATTCTCTAACTATTAGCTTCTAAGAGATCATTATAACATTTACCTTGAAAAAGATATATAAACATAATTCATTTTTTTTAATGAAGATGTGAGACATTTTAAATATACAAATGAGTTGAGTTGAACACAAATACAAATTAATTCTTAAGAATATCAAAATATTAATTTAATAAATTTAGATTAAACCTTTTTTCTAAATATTTTATTTTTTCTACATGTGTTTAATAATATCATTCATAATTTACATCTACATTTAAAAATAAAAAATTTGTAACAATGATTAAAAATATGCATAATAAAATTTTATATATATATATATATATATATATATATATTCTTTTTGCTTGATACATCATTTATTCATATCAATCAGTATTATATTTTGTTAAAATTTTCAAATTTTTATTACATTATATATTAATGATAATCAAAATTAAAATAATTAAGTACTTAATAGTTAATATTTATTATTAAATTAATTATGATAATTTAATTAATTTTAATATTAAATATATTATATATTAAAAGTTATTTAACTTTAATTTATATATAATAAATAATATATTTATAATTTATAAAAATAAAAAATATATAAATTAAAATTTAAAAATAATATATATTATTTTATATATATATATATATTATAAAAAATATTTTGCACCAAATGGAAAAAAAATACTAATTTAGTATTAATGATCAAATAAAATAACCAACACTTCCCAAAAAAAAAAAACAAAGTTAACGTCACAGGAACAAAAAAGTAGCGGGTTTCCGGTACAAATGGAAAAAGAGTAGAGTACGACACGTGTCACGATATTGAGCCGTGGATTAGTATGAATGGCGAGAGAGAGATGAGATAGTGACGTCCATGGCCAATGAAGGAGAGTGATTAGAAGACGAAAAAGAAAGAGAGAGAGAGTGACCAGTTTTGTTATAGAGACACGAGGTAAGGTATTGAGCAGAAGCTTAAAAAGCTCAACACTGCAACACCCTGAGAGAAAGAGAGAGAGAAATGCGCTGTGACGAGAGAATTAAATTTGGGTAGCAGAAGAGAGAGAAAGAGGCTATGGCGGCGTTGCAGAGAGACGGAGAAAGAAGCAGCAGCAGCAGCTGTAATTCTGTATCTTGGAATTAAATGACTCTTTTGCTTCTTTCTTTCTTTTTTTTCTTACTCAAACACTGCCAACAATAAGAAAGCAAAGAAAAGGAAGAAAGAAGGACGGACGTGAACCGCGATTGACGCTGCTGCTCCTCCAAAAATTTGCTTAATTACTACTAAATATCTAGTCGCTGGCTGCCGCTCAGCACCACCACCGCCACCACTATCAGTACCAGATGGTAGTAGCTTACTTCAAGCTATTAAAATTCTAGAGAACGATACACAGTGAGGTAGAGGTAGAGAGACATTGACGCGTACATCAACAACACAAACACAAAATACACAGAAGAACAAAGAAAGAAAAAAAGAAACAAAGAAAAAAAGAAAGAAACAATTTTAAGGTAGGGCCCCTTGTCTACAACTCAAAAATTCAAAAAATTGAAGAGAGTGGGCATTTGATAACCAAGAGCCAGACAAAGATATATGGATTTTCAGTCACAATTGAGGACGGGGTCAGGTTTAGAGGAGGAACAATGGCTGGCCTGTTCTCATTAGGCGGAGGAGGAGGAGGAGGAGGAGGAGGTAGAGGAGGAAATAACCAAGACGACCAACATAACAACCCACCAGCTGAAATTCCACAAGAAAGCTGGTTTTGGTACAAAAATGAAGACATTCCTTACAAGGGTTTTGAGCTATGGCAACAGCAAGAATTTCTTCATCGCCACCACCATCATCATCAAAATCCGCAACACCACCAAGATCTTTACTCTTCAGCTGCTGGGTTAGGCGTAGGACCCAGCAGAAGCTCAATCAACGTCTCTGATGAGTCTTCGTCGAGATCAGCCTTCATGATGATGAGGTCTAGCAGTGGAGGCATGAGTTGCCAAGATTGTGGTAACCAAGCAAAGAAAGATTGCGTACACATGCGGTGTAGAACTTGCTGCAAAAGCCGTGGATTCGAATGCCAAACCCATGTCAAAAGCACTTGGGTTCCAGCTTCTAAACGCCGCGAAAGGCAACAACAACTAGCTACCTTACAGCAGCAGCAACAAATACAAATCCGCGGAGAAATTCCCAAAAGACTGAGAGAAAACCCAAGTACTTCCTCTCTTGCCTGCACTCGCTTGCCCGCTAACTCCACAGGTGTGTATATATATATATATATATGTACACACACACATACACACAAGTTTTTGTTTTGTTTTGCTATTATTCTTTTCTTTTTCTTTCTTTTTTTTCTCTGCCATCAGTGACACCAACAACTCACAGTTGCAGTGATCGACTCTTTAGAAGAATTTAGAGGCACACATCAACAGAGTATCTATCTAGAGATAGACAATATCTGTTGCGTGTAATGAAATCGACCATATCCATAGTGAAACGCATAAGCTTTTCTGTGATCCTTTTTTTTTTTCGTTTTTGTAATACTGTTTTTTGGTATTTCGGACGAGTGGATTGACAGAGAAGAAACTATTTGTCCTCTTTGTCTGTGTGTGTATCATCATATGAGTGTATGTGCCGTTTCATTTTCATATGTTACATAAAATATAAATTAATGAAAATCTCATGTCTCGTTTTTCTTTGGTAGCTTAGTTAATCTATCCTATAATGGTTTTGTATTTTAATGGGTTAGGGTTAGAACTGGGGAATTTCCCTGCAGAAGTGAGCTCTCCTGCGGTGTTTCGTTGCGTAAGAGTGAGCGGCATTGAAGAACATGATGATCAGTATGCATATCAGACGGCAGTTAACATTGGAGGACATGTGTTCAAAGGAATTCTCTACGATCATGGTCCGGAAAATTCCTATATCCCTTCTGGTGAGACCTCTTCCGGTGGTGGCAGTGGTGGAGTTCAGCCACTCAACTTAATAACAGCAGGTACTCCAACCGCATCGGCTGCAATATCTCCAACTGGTGGTGGTGTTACGTCTGCTTCGTCTAGTGCAGCAGCATTTATGGATCCTTCATCTTTATACCCAACTCCACTCAACACTTTCGTTTCTGGTACGCAATTCTTCCCAAACCCAAGATCATGAAAAAACCACCACACAAACATTTCATTGTATTTCTGTGTCTTCCATATTTGGAGCTAGGAGCCCCCTTTCTCAGTCTATTAGCAAAAACTATTTGATATTTTGATGAGATGATGCTAAATGCAGTAGTAGAAAAGTACATTAATTTGACACCTTCATTGAAGTAGAAGTACTTGAAAGCAAGAAAAACAAAAAAGCAAAGAGAGAGATAGAGAGAGAGAGAGAGAGAGAGTAAAATTATCAGGAACATGCTGCTGGTTGTTTTTCATGTGCAAATTCAATGCTTATAATTTAAGTTATTTTTCTCTCTCTTTCTTGGCTTTCTTGATTTCGTTTATCTTCTTCCTTGATTTCGTCTCCGGGAAATATAAAGTTGTGTTGGTGTACAAGATGGGCAGGCAGCATGTAATATAGCATGTGGCTGTTTCTTGCTCTTGTTTTATTTTTATACTATATATAATGTTGTTTGTCTTCTGGGGTTGAATTTCCATTGCATTGCATTGCACTATAATAGTAGTATAAAGGACTTGTGAAGCTGCTTTTTCCCTGTTTACACGTAAGTTTGCCGGTTTGAAATGGTTTCTTCTGTGGTTGGACAAACTACGAAGACCACATCATTTTTCTTAACGCGGTATGGGCGGTGTCCAGCCATGCATGAGAGAATATTCAAGTTCAAAAGGTAATGGAAGGGGGAAAAAAAAAAAAAAAACCCCCCTTTTTTCTCTCTCTTTTTCTTGAAACACATTTTCATGTGATATAATTATTTGTTAGTATTATTACTGTTCTTTTTCTCCCTTCAGCTCCTTAATTAGAATAGACATGCATAGATGTGACTTTGATGATAAAATGGGAAATGTTACTCATCAACTACTCTTGTTTAATGCACCTGCAACAAGGTGCGCGCGCGCACACACACACACACCCCCTACTGTTACATGTATATATATGTAAGTTTGTTTGTTAATGAGTGAAAATTTGGATCAAATGAAGGAAACTGAAAGATTGAGAAGCTTTCCTTAATCTACAAACTCATCTGACCAAAAACATGTTCTCCTCTTTATTACTACTACATAATAGCCTCTGCACCTAAAAGATTTCTCTCTTCCCAATAAGAAAATAAAAGAACTCTTTGATTTCTTAAAAATGGTTTCTTGTTTCCTATTAACCTCTGCTAGTAGTATTATTTTTGGACGTGAACAGTTTGTTCTCAATAATGCCGACACCTAATGACACCACCTACATCCATTCTGTATCTTTGCTATTAAATGTAGCTTTGTCACATTACATTGGACTTGTATTGCAACCTCAACCAAGATCAAATGAAAACCACAAGCTTTACCCTCTTAAGATAGATATTTTCGTTGGATTCAACAATTTGGCAGCCTAAATTTTTGTTTATTTTAGTGTACGATAATACCTAGTAATTTCTTTCTCCAAAACAGAAGGATTGCAGATGGATCTTTCACGTATATAAATATTTCTTCAGTTTATTTAAGTGCATAAATAATTTAGTTATGCATATTTTCATCACGCACATCTAATCCTCTAGGAAATCTAAATGAAATGATTTGGCTTAATCAGATTCACATAGTTTTGAAATCTATGCAAAGACTTGTGTGATTTTAAATGTTAATTATCAAGATATGTACAATTCTTATGTGAATAAATGAAGTCTACTTTAAAAGCCTTTCTAAACTCATAATTATTGCTAATGTTAAAATGAAACTCTCCAAGAATGAATTTCATGTAGTTTATATCAGTTCTTTGCTGTGTCTATAATATATTAGACTAATAAAGAATTTATTAAAGAATAGAAAAGGATTTGGCTTCCAGAGAACTATAGAAATCAGTGAAGTATTGTAATTTAGATACTAGCTGATGATTATGGATTTTCTGATAAATAGTTGAGATTTTGTCGTTTTCAGCCATCATCAGTTATCTTGTCTTGAAAAGTTTAGGTGCCTTACGAAGTATTTGACTATACATTATAACTGAACATGAACTTTCTACTGTGTAAAATATGTAATGTAACTTTCAACTTCACTAGGACATACTATCTTTGGAAAATTTTTGGGTGCCCCTACTTAGTTTAGAGGTTTGTGTTCTCTAAAAGTACTTAAAATATAATTGAGCAGTGTTGTTGCTATGTCTGTCACAAGCTTATATGGGATATTGCCTATTTAGCATCTTTGCTATCTTACTTTATCTGAAAACCTTCATATAAAAACACAGAGTAATGATGAAAGTAGTGATGATGAAGTTTGCTAGGGAAAAAACAAAAACATTAACGCAATACAGTATCACTTAAATAATTAATTGCTGCATTTATGCAACCTAATATCAGTTTGACATCATCATTTCAATGGAACACAATTACTTTTAAGGAAAATTAATTCACAGTTAATCATAAATGATAACTTGTTTGAAATTTTCAGAAATAATAACACATGATATTTTCAACCTCTTCCTGTTGAGAACATTAGAGAAAATAAGCCTAAGTACAATCCATGAAAGACATTTTTAATTTTAATGGGCAGGGAGTTGAAATTTATTATCCTAATGAGTTGCTTAAAACTGGATTGAGTTTACCTGATAAAAAAAAAGAACTAATGTTGTTATCTAAATAGATGGATGGATTGTGAAGCTTTGTTCTTCTTCTTCTTTTCTTCTTATGAGTTATTTTGTTTAGAAGTTTGTTCTCTTTGTTTTGTGGGGAATAAGGATATATAGTAATATTAGTGTACAAAATCATCTATGAGCCCTAAAAGTCCTTGATTGCATTTCTGTTTATTTGCATTAATAAGCATTTCTATAACTTCCTTTTCCCCCTTCTTGATTTACATTCTGAAATTTATTAAAAGCTTTCTTTCCAAGTCGTAGAATTTAGTAAAGGCGCTAAACAGTTCCCCATTGATATAAAATATATATTATGGGTCCGCTGCATGGTACATAAGAATGACAAGTGCATATATATATATATTCCACATGACCACTTGTAGATCCTTTTGAATTATATTTTTTTTTAACTTTGAACTTATTCTTTAGAGTTTGAACGGGAAACTAGGCATTTGATGCAATTTGCCTTTGAATATCTTTTATATGCATCATCAATTTTCAGCATGTTATTCAGGAAATTAAGAGTTGCAGAAGTATAAAGATAAAAAATGATGCAAATGAACAATAAATGCATAGTCACGCTATTTTTTTTCTCATTTTGGCGCTTTCATTTCTCTTTCATAATATTTTGAGTTAGATATTCTTCATATGCAGAGTTGTCCATGGTTGTATTTTTTTTATAATGTATGCCTTTCCTCAGTTTGAATGTTTAGCATACTATCTATGCTAATTTTCAATCCCTCGAGAATTATCCTATTAGAAACCTTTCTATGTGTGTGTGTGTGTGTGTGTGTCTTAGCATCTGTGGAACTAAGCTGCCTGCATGGGTAGCGTGTTTGAATTTCTGAGTTTGAAATTAAAGTTTTATTCCATTTCTTCAGGTTAATCATTGATACATTTGGTATGCATCTTTTAGCACGTATGAATAATGAAAGCTTGAAATCTTTACATGTAAGCCTCATGCGTAGTATGGTTTAAGCTCTGCGTTTTGGGTTAAAGTCTCAGATCCTACTCCTCTGGGTTATGTATGCGTCTGATTTGCATGTGCAAGCATAGTTCAACAGTGTGCTTCATACTGTGATCCTATCTTTCAAACAGGAATCACACGTTTTAGATGATTTAGATTGTATGTTTCATGTTTATGGTTCTTTTGATGAACTAATTCGCCTGATTCAATTATCAGCTGTCAATATATTACAATACAACTAATTTTTTCACAAAGGGTGAATATTTACACTGCTAGGAACTATAGTGCTTGCAATCTCATAGATGCTTTGTTTTAATATAGTTGCTAATAGTTGTTTGATAGGTATTCCTTTCTCAATATAAAATGACTGGGACTTGGAAGTTGCTTTTACTTTCTGCTGCATCTCAGATAGTTTGAGTTGAAGCAAAAGTCCCAGCATTACAATAGTACAAGCCAGAATTGAAATGCAATATAGTAAAGCCAACTTGCTAACACGAGAATGTGCGTATCATAGCCCTTTCCCAATGCTAAAAATTATTCCCATGCAGCTTTCACAGAGCTGCTGATTTTGCTTTATAAGAATATGACCTTGTGTGTGCGGGTGCACATAACTTGCACTTTTTCTCATATTCTCACATTTCCTTGAGCAACATAAGGGAAACCTTCTCCTCTCATATCTTACACAAGTAACGCAAAATCTTTACATTCATTAGGAGCTAAGCAGTTTTAATTATAATATATAAGAGGTGCAGTGAGGGATATACCAACCTTTGTTCCAATCTCAAAGCTGACCATCCACTTATTAGGCTCTGGCACTACTACTTTTTTGAAGCCCAAATTTGTTGATGGTCTTCTGCAGGAGAACTAGAAGTAGAAACTAGAGAGCTTTGATAGGACAACTGCTATGCAGATTGCCCCTTGGCTGTTTCTTATTTGGAAGTATGTGTTATAAAAAAGGCTCAACCAGAGGGCATATAGCAAATGATTAAGAATTTGCAAGAGATTAATTTTTCTCTGCATTTGAGCCATGGCATACGTAGGGAAGACAATAGAATACTAGCTAGGTTTTGTTATTGTATTAGGGCATTATTATTTATGTAAATAGGGTATTTTCTGGGCAATTCTGGGAGTGGGATAGTAGCTAGAATCAGGCCAGATTTGTAGGAATCTACAGTAGTATAAATTATAAATGCATTTCTTTTTTGGGGGGGAGGCATAATTGGTGTGGTCCCTAAAGAAACAAGCAGGCCAATTAGTAAAAATCTTTGTTCATCTCATGGATTGCTTTGCTTTGCTCAACTTTACCGTTAAGCGAGCCCTGTTCTGCTTGTGAGAAAGCAGGAGACAGACTGGATGAGCTACTGGGAAGCATTGACCTTCTACTGAACAACAAGACAAACAAAAAAGAAAAACAAAAGCCTGGATGGGTGCTAGTTTCTTCTTGCTGTGTCTCTAGGAAATTGGTTAGCTTAGGATCTTTTCCTTTTTTCCTTTTATTTTGAGCATGAAGGGAAGGCTGCAAGTGTTGCCAAGTGGAGGTGTTCTTAAGCTATGGGGCTTTTTCATTTAATTAATGCTAAATATATTTATTATTAGATTATCTTTTTTATTGTGAAAAGAAATTTAATGGGACTAAATTTGAGAATGAATCGAATCAAATAAAAATAAAATTAGAATTTGAGAGGAAAAAAAAAGGATAAAAATAATCAAAGAGTAAAACTTGAACTTTGCGCCTGCGGAAGTCAATTTTTTTTAATATAATTATTTTATTATTTTTTAATATATTTTTCAATTGTCAATATTTATTTCATTAGTTTATTTTTTTAAAAAAATTTATTGTGATCCATGTATAGTTATATTATCATCGACACATCGAATATACTAAGCAGTTCTATTTTTGATGTTACGTTGCTATGCTGAGCTAACAAAGTATGAAGATTAATTAGTCTGAATTGTCTCTTCAATGAGTCAGCAATTCTTTCGGCGGTGTCATGCTTCCGAGTCAACCATTCATTTGTGTCTTCATGTGCTTGTTTGTTATTATGTCAATATCAATTTGAGGAATTTTTCAAGTTGGGTTGGAAGGAAAATTTTAATTTTCCACGTAGATTCATATTGCACTTTTGAAAGTAATCTGATCCCATCAAGTAGAATTTGAACTTAGAATCTCAACTTTGATTTCAAATCTTTATAATTTTTTTTAAAGAATAATCTGATTCTTTTATTTATGAATAAGCAATATACTTTGATTTATGAGTACATAAGATAATAACATATATAAAAGTATAAAAGCATGTAGATTGCTAAAGCAATGAAATTTATTTTTTCACTATTTTTTATTTGAATTGATAGATAAAGTGTAAATTGGAATTTAATAAAAACACTAATGTTTAAACTTATAATTTTTAAAGAATAACCTAAATCCTTAATTTATGAATGAATAAAAAGTACACCTTAATTCATAGGTATCTAAAATAATAATGTAAAAAAAATATAAAAGTATGTAGGTTGCGAGAACAATGAAAATTATTATTTTCAGTGTTCTCTATTTAAATTGATAAAGCAGTGTAAATTAAAACTTTGTAAGAGCGACACAATTTGACTTGAATGTGTTTTTGATGAGTTCAATAGCCTAAATATTTGCAACAACATTAAATTTCATTGTTTAAAACTGTATTCTAATAAATTGAAAAGAATGTAAGATTTTCATGGAAGAGTAACATACAAACATTCAATCTCTATCCTATCTTAAAAGTAATTCAATTATTTATTAGACAGCACTGATGTATCCACTCAAATGCATTAGCAAGATTTCATTATCATGTCCCTAAAAGACAAAAAAGGAGAATAATTCGAGTATTTTGACATTTAAAAAATTCAAATCTTATGGCATGAAATTACTTATTCTGCAGCTAATTAAATACTATGATTTACTAAATAAAACTATTTGGACACATTTTCAGAAGAATATTTAGGTTCAGACAAACATTTGTTCCCAAAATGTGGCCATAGGATATGACTATGTTGTCTGACCCTACCCGGCCAAAACCACATTCATATTGCAAAATGTTGACACCCCAACCTTCTGACAAATCTAAACTCAAAAATGGCAATGGGGGTCTCAAGCTGCCCTTAATTCGAGTCCATGTACTGTGGGGGCTTGGCAATATTGGTAAAATAATGGGAGCATGAGTACCGTATTCCATTACTTTTATATCAAGATATTCCTCACTGTGCAGGATTCTTCTGCTTGGCTCTGAATTTGATCTTTCCTAATCATTACAGTTTTCATTAAATTAAAAATTGGAGGGGTTGCCCTTTGGTTGCGAGGGCTATTACTTGGACCAAATTTTGTACTTTCTTGGGTCAGTTTTTGGGTGCAAGGCTCTCATATTTGGACCCAAAAGGGATACCCACTGCCTGTTTACCTTACCATCGCACCGCCGGTACATCACACATGTTATACTAAAAAACATGTTATACAATAAAAAACGTGCTTCTTTTTATGTCATATTTTTTTTCTTTAGGTATACTTATTTTATTTTATTTTATTTTTTCTAATAAATGAGATTTTATTTTATAAAAATCAATATATATATATATATATATATATATATATATATATATATATATATATATATAAAATTTAATGAATACTTATTTTATGTTATATATAATATTTGAATATAAAATAAAAATTACAAAAAATAATATAATAATAAAAAATATAATTGTATTAAAATCTTCAATTAAAAATAAAAGAATACAATAATTTATAATTAATTATAATATATTTTATATTTAGTATATAAATGAATTTGCAGTTTACTAATAATGAATATATAATTTATACTAAAATGAATCTACAGTTTATAAAAAATAAATCTACAATTTACAAAAAATGAATTTAAAATTTATTCATAATAAATTTACAGTTTATACCAAATGAATTTATAATTTACAAAAAATAAAATTTACAGTTTATATCAAATAAATTTATAATTTACAAAAAATAAATTTACAGTTTACAAGAAAAAAATGATCCTACAGTTCACTGATAATAAATCTATAGTTTATACTAAAATGATCATACAATTATCAAAAAATGAATCTACAATTTAGAACAAATAAACTTGTATATTTAAACTAATAAACTTACACTATTTAACAAATAAACCACAAAAATATAAAATACATTTAATAATATTAATAATATTAAACATAAATTAAATCATAATATTTAAGATAATTTAATGTATTAATATATTAATATAAATCAATATAATATAATATTTAATATAATTCATTAATATAATAATTTAAATTATATATAAAATTTATATAAAATATAAAATCAATTTAATAATATTAATAATATTAAACATAAATTAAATTATAATAATATAATTATAATTAAATAATATAAAATAATTATATATTAATATAATTATATATAATATATAAAAATAGGGAAAAATTTCATTTATAAGAAAAGAAAAAATGAAAAAAAAAAAAATAGAGAGAAGGAAAGTTGTGTAAAAGAGATGTTGTCCATATTATTAGGCACACGCCTGTTTTTTTTTTTTTTTTTTTTGCACGGTCATAGACCATTAGTCTATATCGCTATACGGACAGAGGTTCATTATATGATTTGCTATGGATGAATAATCGCAATTTATATTCTAGACCCGTGTCTAGGATGCATTATGAGCTCAAGTGTCAATACAATGGTTTTTTTTTTTTTTTTTTTTTTTGCATTTTGTTTAGTTTGGTTGTTAAGCACACGTGTAGTTTTATCTTCTAAATAATGACTTTGGTTGGGTTTTAGAAAGAGAATATATAAGTTATTTTGTTGAGTTGCAATTTTTTGATTTTGAATGTTTCCTTCTGAGTTTAGAGATTGAGTTTCTATTTTTTTGAGCTAAGAGTTTCCTTATGAGCTTTGATTTTGAATTGCGATTATTTTTTTGCTTCGAAGTTTCCTTTTCAGCATTTTTCCTTAGTTGTTTTCTTTTAAATGGAAAGTTTTGAGATCTTTTTTGTAATGAAAATGTTAGCAGTTGATTTTGATGATTTTATTTTTTCTTAGAATGTTTACTGATATAAGTTTTTGTTCTAGTTTTTCATATATATTGACTTTTTATTTTGTTGGCTCTAGGTACCAAGGGGGGGGGGGGAGGTTGGTGTTTAATTGGTGCATAAAAATTAAAACAAGAAGATAGGGAAGAAAGTAAGTAGAAAGTATATACAAGATTTATAGTGGTTCGGGTATAATTGACCCTACATCCACTCCTCAATTCTCAATAATTAGGTGTTCCATTATCTATCAATGGTATTTTCAAGCTCACAACAAACTTTTACACTTGTGTTTTGAAGGCTCACACAACAACCTTTACACTTGTGTTTTAACAGGTTCACACAATAACCTCTCTTAGTGTTTTGAGGCTCACACTACAACCTTTATAAAATGGTGTTTATGCTCACACTAAACAATCTCTAAAAGAATAGAAAAGATTGAGTAGCAAAATTGCAAGAGTTTGGTTACAAAGTTATTAATTCTCTTGCATTTACATATATTTGGTAAGGTATTTATAGTCTCTACCCACCAAAGAGGCGTTACAATACAACTGGTACAAAATCTTCAAAGTGTTTTAGATAGATTTTCACATTAAATGCTTGACAGTCTTAATTTGCGGTCGCTACTACTCATTAGCTGTCGTGAAATCCAAATTTCATATAGAAAACCCCGTTTGTGTCTAACGGCCAGTCCATGTGGTAGCTTCTCATTGGTTCACCAGGAAAATGTAGTCGTTGTCTTTCACCTGTTCTCAAAAGTAGAGGTTGCGATTTTTCTTATATAGGCCGCTATTGTGGATGTAAATTTGTCTGCCAAAAATGTTCATCTTCTTCTTTAGGATTTGCGGTCGCTACTAACAAGTTTCCATTGGAATTTTTGTCTTCCAACGGTTACTTAGGACACTTATCAAGTTGTGGTTGTGGACTTGATTCCCTCTTGAGTTACTTTAAAATTCGCGGTCGTAACTGAGGTGTGACTCACACCACAAATTCGTCTGTGACTTCGGTTTTCCTTTCTTTGAATTGGCCGCGGCAGAGAAGTGGTCCGCGAATACGTCTGTCTAGTTTGTCAACCTACCTTGGTCTGATTCGCGATTGTGATATATCAACTTGCGGTCGCGAATTAGGAGGCACTAGCTTACTTTGGAGATTTTTAACTCCATCTAACTTCTAATGTAAAGATAAACTAAAAAATGCAAAACAACGCTTAATTTTGAAACATTAGAATTGATCAATCCTCTTTTTCAAGATTAAAAGACGTATAAGACTTAGGGTTAACCACCCTAGTCCAACAATCTCCCTCTTTTTGATTTTGACAACATAGATTGATCCTAAGTGAAAAATAATGCAAAAATGTGAAGTTGGAGTATAACATGAATGAATGCTTAAGATAAAACTTCTAAGTTTGGCATTCAATCAATCAAAGTGAAATTTCTAAAAAGCTAAATATGAAGCTCCTCCTCAACTTATGCTATGGTTGCAAGTTATTTTCACTTACTCCCCCTTAGTCTTTAAACTTAGATTTTTCTTAGTGTCTATCTCTCCCCCTTTGGTAAGATAAAAAAAAGGGTGTTAGAGGAGAATATGAACAAGCATAAGTATGGATTAGGAGTAATCATAAGAAAGTAAACCATAAAGAAGAGGTATTAATCACATAAGGCAAGTATTTGGAAGAAAAATGCACTTTATTTATTGACAATTATAGGATCACACATAGTTGAAAACAAATAAAAACAAACTGAACAAAGAACTAGAAAATAAGAAAAAGATTCCTAAGCTAGAAACTGGGAGAATCATCATCATCTCCAAAAGTGTCTACTGCTTGCTTTTGAGTGCCTCCCTCAGCTCATCTCCAACCTCAACATCTTCATTGTCATCCTCATCTTGAGTGTCTTCAAACTCGGTGAAGTTCGGAAGGTGGCAAGGGGAAACTCCTAGTTTTTCTTACAAATCAACCATATCACTATGAAGATGAGAAAGGAACAAAAATCTCCTTTTCATCATCCTTATCAACTTGTCAAGCTTGTTTTTGATGGTTGCAAGTGAAAGTTTTGCCTTAGGCTTTGGTTGAGGAGGGATGGATGGAGCTCCTTCTTCAATAGCTAGTCTCTTCCTTTTAGAAGCTTATGAATACTCCATTTTCTTTGCTCCTTCTGCACCTAGAGTATACACATAGGTGTCTGGATGAATAGCCTTGGCGTTGATCAAATAGGTGAGGTCAAGAAAGTTTTGAGAGGGTAGAAGTTTCTTGGTGAGGAATTTCTCATTTTCCTCATTAAGTGCTCCTACGAATCTATAGATGGCAGTAATGTGGAAGGGTAAGAGAAATTGACTTTTTGGTTTTGTACTCATGTGGGTCAATTGATCCACAGGGTATCGATTGATTTGGATCGGTTTGTTTTTGACAAGGCAAAACAAAAATGCCAAGTCCTTTTGGGATACCTTTTCATTGCCATCTCCTCTTGCATTGATTGAGAAGGTGATGATGTGATGAAGGATCCAAAGGGGTAAGTATTTTATGTGTTTGGCTAAGGAAGATCTTAGGTCGTGTTTGGTTTCAATTGAAACTTTCGACCAAATTCAGAATAGATGAGGTCAAGTGGGGAGATTATGAAAGGAATTTGTTCTTCGACTTGCAAGTTAAAAAGAGAAGATAATTGGTCGAAAGTGATGTAAAAAGGATCGCCAAAGGCCCGAAACATTAACCCATATTGTCCTACTCTCGAATCGGCTTTTCGGCTCAATTGTACGGTGCACATAAATTCTTGCACAACCTCTTCATAACCGGGTTCATCTCGGAAGATGAACTTGTTCTAGCCCAAGTTTGGGAGGAAAACACGTATTTCGACATTGATACCCAAGGTTTCCAGCATAAAGGTTGAAGGTATCTTGTTTGAGAGAATGACCTTGAAAGAGTTTGCCTTGAATCTATCTTTTTCTTCCTTGGTAACTCCTTTCATGAGATGGAGGGCAGGAGGTGCAGAGGGTTGAGCCATTGCCTTCCTTTTGTTTGCCTTGGAGAGCTTCTTTGGAGCCATAGCAAGAGATGAAGAGAGCTTGATGATTTAGAGAGATTTGAGAGAGAGAGTTGATGTTTGGAAGTGAAGTGATGAAAGTACTATTAAAGGGGGTATTTATGGCCTTTGAAGGGGTGTGAAAACGGCCATAAACGGCTAGAAATGGATTAAATAAAGAGGAAACAGTTGGCAGTCAAATCACTTAATTGCCTAACGAACAAATTTTCCTTGGGAATAAGCACCTTAATAGTCAAAATTTTGAAAATAGACCAAAATTCGAGGTGGAGTAGAAATTTCGCGACCGCGAATTGATGTTTGACAGACGGGTGAAATTGACTTGTAATTCGCGACCATGAAGAAGGAATAACGACCAAAATTATGAGTCATTTAATGAAAGATAGTTGAATTTTAAAAAATGTTGTGATCTATTTAACTCTATCACCCACAAATATCAAAAATCAACAAATATCAATACACATAGTAATATTTCACATAAGATAAAAAAATTTTCACTTTAGGGAGCTTCCATCAAGCATTCCCAATTCTCTTTTAATGAAGTTCAATCTTTCTTCATTTAGAGGTTTAGAGAAAATATCTGCAAGTTGATGATTTGTATTAATAAATTCTAACACATCACCCTTTTACACATGATCTCTAAGAAAATGATGTCTAATGTCTATGTGCTTGCTTCTAGAATGTTAGATGAGATTCTTAGATAGATTGATAGAACTTGTGTTATCATATTTAATGGGAATGTGATTAACTATTTTGCCAAAATCCTTCAATTATTGTTTCATCCAAAGAACTTGGGTGCAACAACAACCTGCAGCCACATATTTGACTTCCGCAGTGGATAAAGCAACCGATACTTGCTTTTTACTAAACCAAGAAACTAGACATTCACCTATAAATTGACAAGTCTCAAAAGTGCTTTTTCTATCTAATAAGCTACCCACATAATCCGCATCCGAATATCCTATGAGACTAAAGGAAGAATCCATAGGATACCATAACCCTAAGTGAATTGTGCCATGCAAATATTTAAAAATCCTCTTAACAGCATTCAAATGAGACTCTCTAGGAGAGTATTGGAACCTAGCACACAAGCAAACACTAAACATGATATCCAGCCTAGAAGCAGTAAGATAAAGTAGAGATCCGATCATACCTCGATATCTCTTTTCATCTACCACCTTACCCGATTCGTCCTTATCTAGCTTGATGGTACCGCTCATTGGAGTTTTAGCTACTTTGCAACCATCCATGCCAAATTTCTTTAGTATCTCCTTTGTGTACTTGGCTTGGTTGATGAAGATCCCTTCTTTGGATTGTTTGATTTGTAGTCCGAGAAAGAACTTAAGCTCTTCCATCATGCTCATTTCAAATTCCCTAGTCATGCACTTAGCAAAATTCTCACAAAGAGATTCATTAGTAGCATTAAAAATGATATCATCAACATAGATTTGAATAATTAATGTATCATGCTTGTGCTTTTTGACAAAAAGTGTGGTGTTCACCTTTCCTTTCTCAAAATCATTTTTTAAGAAAAATGAACTAAGTCTTTCATACCAAGCTCTTGGAGCTTGTTTCAAATCATATAAGGCTTCGTTCAATTTAAAAACATGGTTTGGAAAATAATGTGACTCAAAATCAAGAGGTTGTTCAACATAAACTTCCTCCTCAATAATGCCATTTAAAAATGCACTTTTCACATCCATTTGAAAAAGTTTAAAATTCATATGACATGCAAATGCTAAAAGAATTCTAATGGCCTCTAACCTTGCAATGGGGCCAAAGGTTTCATCATAGTCTATGCCTTCCTATTGGTTGTATCCCTTAGCAATCAATCTAGCTTTGTTTCTAGTGATGAAACCTTGTTCATCTAACTTGTTCCTAAACACCCACTTACAACCTATAATTGGGTGTTCTTTAGGCCTTGGGATAAGTTCCCATACCTTATTTCTCTTAAATTGGTTAAGTTCTTATTGCATAACAAGCACTAAACTTTCATCATCAAGAGCCTCATCAATTAATTTTAGCTCAAGTTGAGAAACAAAAGCAAGATTATTATCTAAAAGATTAAGTTGAGATCTAGTACTTACACCCTTAGAAGTATCACCAATGATTAAGTCCTTGGGGTGATGCTTGGAGAATCTCCAATCCTTGGGTAGATTTTGTCTTGGCTCATTTTCTTGTTGAAGTTGTTGGTCTTTATCTACTCTTGATGATTCGTTTCCTTCTTTGTCTTTATCATCTCTTCTTGTAGTGTCTTCTAATTCCAACTTTTCAAGATCATCAACAAAAATACCTTTTCCAAGATTAAGCTTACTAGACTCATAAAAAACAACATTCATAGATTCTTCAACTACCATTAAACTTTTGTTAAAGACTCTATATACTTTACCAGAGGTGGAATATCCTAAGAAGATACCTTCGTTGGTTTTAGAATCAAATTTTCTAAGATTATCTTTGGTGTTCAAAATATAGTACTTACATCCAAATACTCTTAGGTATGAAATCTTAGGTTTTCTACCATTCCAAAGCTCATAAGAAGTTTTATTGAGAATGAGTCTTTTGAAAACTTTATTTGCAATGTAACATGAGGTATTAATGGCTTTGAACCAAAAGTAATTTGGTAAGGAATACTCATTGAGCATTGTTTTAGCCATTTCTACCCATGTTCTATTTTTTTCTTTTTGCAACACCATTTTGTTATGGTGTTCTAATAGTTGAAAAATTATGAAAAACTCCATTCTCCAAACAATAATTTTCAAATGACTCATTTTGAAATTCCTTTCCATGGTCACTTCTAATAGAAGATATGAAGTAACCTTTTTCATTTTGAACTCTTTTTGCAAAACTTTTGAA
>CATIWR010042737.1:0-15728 GCA_949677035.1 Omphalea diandra
AGTGATGGATTGTGAGGTGCTCAAACAGATGGCTGACGCCAAAGGAAAAACTGTTGCCCAGGTAGAATTAACCTCTCTTAACTTATCTCTTTCTTCTCCTTTCAATATTTTGAGTGAAGGCCAGCGTTGGAGCTACAAGGCGTGCTGCACAGATTATACATAATTTCAGATCCTTTGACTAGTTTCAGCTTAAAAAATTTTTAATTGAAAATCAAATCAAAATTATAAAGTCGCCTATTTCATTACTCAAAAAATTAAAATAAAATAAAAATTATATATATATATATATATTCAATCAATTCAATTAATTGCTGAGTACTGAAAATTACAAATTTTTTAAAATCAAAATCAAAATTATCGGGTAAATTTATCAGATTTTTCAATTGAATTTTCTTTTTGAAGTGGTTTGGATTTACCTCTTTTTGTCTCACTCCTAGTGCTACATGTATGTGTGCCACATTTTGTTTTGAGTGGTGTAAATATTGGTAAACACTATAATGTTATTTACGTTATTATATTGTCATATTATAATATTGTAATTAATAATTCATTAATGAATTAAATAAAAGTTATTATTTACCATTAGATTAGACATGATTAAATACCGTTTGAATTAGATAAAAATTATTGTTTATCATTAGATTATACCATATTATTTGATGACATTATAAAATTCGTCATTATAGAATTCAACATAAATATTGCTAAAAAAAGGCAAATTATATCATGAACATTTGTCCACGATACTTTGTGCCTTTTAATGAAACAATGCATTTTGGACAATATTTGAAGAGAATCACACGATTGCTATTAAGTGATGTTAATGAGATTTGGAGGTTTGTCTGATCTTGCTTCTTTTTAAATCCCTTGGTCTTGTATTCATTGTTGCTTCTTGTTCGATTATATGATATGTCAATCGATGTATGTAGTATTTTAGAATATGATTGTTGATTGTTTTGGGAATGCAATTGTTTTTTTGTAAAATTTTTGAAAATTCATTGTGGATTCTTTTTTGAATTCTAAATTTTGCGATTGCAGTTATGAAGTCTCTATTTGTTTTTATCGTTTTGATTTTTAGTTATGAGTTTTTCAATATTTTTTTTGTAATTTTTTGTGTTTGATTATGTTTTTTCAATTTTTTTTTTTTTGTGTTTGTTTGTTTGTTTCGTTATAATGTGCATGTTCATTAGTTTGTGTATATATATTCATTATTTCAAAGTCACAGGTTCATTTCTTATAAACTGAAGGTTCGTTATAATTTAATATAATGTACATAAGGTTTATTTATTGAAATTCGAGATTTATTATAATTGTTCATAAGGTTCATTAGTTGTAAGATAGATTTTCATTTGTTATATAGTTTAGGTTCATTATAAATAAACTATAGATTCATTTTTCATAAACTGTAAATTTATTTTTTATAAATTATAGGTTCATTTGTTATAAACTATAGTGTTATTATGTATAAATCATGGGTTTATTATAATATATATATATATATATATATATATATATTAAATTCATTATTAGTAAACTGTATAACTTTTTTATAAATTGTAAATTTATTATCAGCAAACTATAGGTTCATTTTTTATAAACTGTTAGTTTATTTTGTTATAAATTGTAGATTTATTATCATAAGTTCATTTGTTTTAAATTTATTATCATAAGTTGGCTTTGATGGTCAAAAATATTACATCACAACTATTTTTCAAAATTGAAGAAGTTAATAGATCAAGAAATTAAAATTAAGTTAAAATGAATATCTCAAAATAATTAAAAGGCCAAATCGAACCTTATTCCAAAAAAATACTGTAATCCTTCACTGATTTATGAAAGAAAAAGAGGCAAGAAAATGCAAATCATTTCGTTAATGATTATTGATTAATGTGAAATTACTACTACCAGACCAATCCTCTAATTAATCATCATCCATTACTTGATCTCACACGTAAGGCCATTTAATTAAATTCAGCTCAGTTTGGATGGTCCGTTCATCATGTCAATAATTGTTAATTTTGCTATTATAGAATATATGTATTTCACATTTTAACTATTTACTTAGGCACTGGGAGATTCTCACACCGAGCATCTCTCCTCTTAAAAGAGAAGAAAATTTGATTTATTTCTTAGGTGGGCTGCTGCAGCTCGGGTTACTTCATACGAAAAAAAAAAAAAGGAAAAAAAAAAGCTTAAATTAAGAACATGACACCTAAATGGCAATGCTCTGACTTTATTCCATGGTTGATCACTCGAGTCTAGTGCTGCCTTCGAGCATACATTTGTATCTGTAATTAGCAAAACGGGAAAAATATTTATAAAAATTACAAGTCGATCTATACTGATATATGTGTAAATTAGCTTGGGTGCAGTGAATATTACCAATTGGTGCCGCAAGTGAGAGCTGGGAGGAGGCACGTAGAAGGAAGCCAACTCGCAATGCGAAGGGTGTTGCAGAGGCAGTCACGTTGCACTGACTGGAGTGCACGACAACAATCAGGACTAGGATTGGAATTAGGAGCCCCAGGCACAACAAATGGTGCGCACACATTTAGGCTCTCTATCTCTGTTCGGCAGATCTGAGCTAGGTGGGTTGGCACCGCAATTGCTATGAGCAGGAGAAGCAGTGCAACTTGGGAGTTGAGGAACATCAAGCACTTGAGAGCTGCCATGGCTGATGATCACTACTATTTTCGTTGTAAGAGTATTCTTCTTGCGTGTTAGTCGATAGGCTTTTTGTCTGAATTTATAGTACATGTGCTTGACGCTTCACGTAACTCACCTAATACAAGTAATGAGCTCATCACTATCGTGTAGGCTTCCAAACAGCTACAAACATCAAATTTTAATGTTTTGCAGATAAGTTTGCGCTGTGCATTTGATCACTATCTTCTTGCACATTTATCCAAAGAACTAGCAACTCTTCGTATGTTTAATACTATTCATTATCGCTTCTTTAGTATATCTAGCATTTCCCTTCATTTTTCCAGAAGGTAGACGGAACATTGGTTATTTTTATTACATGTTTAATATAATAAAAATATTAAACATAATATTAAACATACGAAGAGTTGTTTCACCTAAATATATAAATAAATCTATATTAATATAATAATGTTGATTCCTGATTAATGTTGATTCGTGATTAATATAAAATATTGAGGACAAAGCAAAAAAAAAAAAAAAATACTCGACTATCATTGTTGGTGGTGATAGTGTAGATGGTGGCTCTTACATGCCTGGTTCTGCAACTTTCAGTGGGTCCCCTCTAATATCTTTCACAGTTTACTACTACTACTACTAATATTATTATTATTATTATTCATTGATGCTTAGCTTGGCTTTAGTAAGCCCATGCAACTAGACTTAGCCTTTGTCTCAGCTTTGAAATTATTAAACAAAAAACAAGACAAAACAGTTAACATATAGTAACTACGTGAGTCATGCTTGCAAGTTTGAGATTGGTTACATTACATGTGCTTGTAGAGATTGGATAAACAGTTAGTTAGGTCTTACCTAACTTCACTCTTCTCATATATGAATTTGTATTCAGTCCAAAACTTTTTTTTTCTTTCCTAACCCAGTAACCCTACAATTGACAAATATTTACTCTAAACTTTGTTTTTTTTTTTCATCCATATAATAACTCACATATATATTTATGGGCTAGTCCTAGCCACAAGATCCTATTTGAATATTTGGTTTTAAATAATTATAGAATATTATATTTTATTTACTTGAATCAATTTTATATATATTTCATTGACTTATATAATTTGATTATCTAAACACACCTCAACGAGTGACACAATTTTCCTACAGTCATAGTTAAAATTAATTAATGTTTCAGATGTATAATATTAGAATTATTTATTAAATTTACATATTATTTTTATTTATTTTCAATATGTATTTAATTTATTTTATAATTACATTAAAAAATTTTAGTCATTTAAAAGTGACAATACTATGCATTATTGCTTCTTTACTATATCTAGCATTTCCCTTCATTTTTTTCAAAAGGTAGGCAGAACATAGGTTATTTTTATTATATTTTAATATAATAAAAATACTAAACATATGAAGAGTTGTTTCACCTAAATATATAAATAAATCTATATTAATAAAATATTGTTGATTCCAGATTAACGTTGATTCCTAAATGACATAAAATATTGAGGACAAAGAAAAAAAAATACTCAACTATCATTGTTTGTGATGATAGTGTAGGTGATGGCTTTTCCATGCATGGTTCTACATCCTGTAATATTGTTCGCTGTTTACTATTATTATTATTATTATTCATATATGCTTAGCATGGTTTTAGTATGCCCATGCAACTAGGCTTAGCCTCTACCTTAGCTTTGAAATTATAAAACAAAAAACAGGCCAAAATAGTTAACATATAATAGTCAGGTGAGCCAAGCTTGCAAGTTGAGATTGGTTACAGTACATGCGCTTGTAGAGATTGGATAAGCAGTTAGTTAGGTCTTACTAACTTTGCTCGTCTTATATATTAATTTGTATTCAGTAGAAAACTTTTTTTTTCCCTCTTAACCCTGTAACCCTAACTTCATTATTATTATTATTATTATTATTATTATTATTATTATTATTATTATTATTATTATTATTATTATTATTATTATTATTATTCATTGATGCTTAGTTTGGTTTTAGTATGCCCATGCAACTAGGCTTAGCCTCTATCTCAACTTTGGAATTATTAAACCAAAAATAGGTAAAAACAATTAACATATAATAGCTAGGTGAGCCATGCTTGCAAGTTTGAGATTGGCTACATTACATGCGCTTGTAGAGATTGGATAAGCAGTTAGTTAGGTCTTACTAACTTTGCTCTTCTTATATATTAATTTGTATTTAGTAGAAAACTTTTTTTTTCCCTCTTAACCCTGTAACCCTAACTTTACTATTATTATTATTATTATTATTATTATTATTATTATTATTATTATTCACTGATGCTTAGCTTGGTTTTGGTTTTCCCATGCAATTAGGCTTAGCCTCTATCTCAGCTTTGAAATGATTAAACAAAAACTAGGTCAAAACAGTTAACATATAGTAGCTCGGTGAGCCATGTTTGCAAGTTTGAGATTGGTTACATTACATGTGTTTGTCGAGATTGGATAAGCAGTTAGTTAGGTCTTACCTAAGTTTGCTCTTCTCATATATGAATTTGTATTCAGTTGAAAACTTTTTTTTTCTCACCTAACCATATAACCCTATTACTATTATTATCATCATCATCATTATTATTATTATTATTATTATTATTATTATTATTATTATTATTATTATTATTATTATTATTATTATTATTATTATTGTTATTATTCATTTATTCTTAGCATGGTTTTAGTATGGCCATGCAACTAGGCTTAGTCTCTATCTCAACTTTGAAATTATTAAACAAAAAACAGGTCAAAATAGTTAACATATAGTAGATAGGTGAGCCATACTTACAAGTTTGAGATTGGTTACATTACATTGGCTTGCAGAGATTGGATAAGCAGTTAGTTAGATCTTACATGACTTTTCTCTTCTCATATATCATTTTGTATTTAGTCGAAAACTTTTTTTTTTCTCTCCTAACCTTATAACCCTAACTTTACTATTATTGTTGTTGTTGTTATTGTTGTTGTTGTTGTTATTATTATTATTATTATTATTATTATTATTATTATTATTGTTATTATTATTATTATTATTATCATTCATTGATGCTGGGCTTAGTTTTAGGATGCTAATGCAACTAAAATTAGCCTCTATCTCAACTTTGAAATTATTAATCAAAAAACAGGTAAAAAAAGTTAACAAATAGTAGCTAGGTGAGCCATGCGTGCAAGTTTGAGATTGGTTACATTACATGTGCTTGTAGAGATTAGATAAGCAGCTAGTTAGGTCTTGCCTAACTATGCTCTTCTCATATATCAATTTGTATTCAGTCAAAAACTTTTTTTTTTCTCTTCTAACCTTATAATCTTAACTTTACTATTATTATTATTATTATTATTATTATTATTATTATTATTATTATTATTATTATTATTATTATTATTATTAGTCAATGATGTGTAGCTTGGTTTTAGTATGCCCATGCAACAAGGCTTGGCCTCTATCTCAGCTTTGAAATTATTAAACAAAAAACATATCAAAATAGTTAACATATAGTAGCTAAGTAAGTCATGCTTCAAGTTTGATATTGGTTGCATTACATGGGTTTGTAGAGATTGGATAAGCAGTTAGTTAGGTCTTACCTAACTTTGTTTTTCTCATATATGAATTTGTATTCAGTCGAAAATTTTTTCTCTCTCCTAACCTTGTAACCGTAACTTTAATACTATAATAATAATAATAATAATAATAATAATAATAATAATAATAATAATAATAATAATAATAATAATTATTATTATTATTATTATTATTATTATTTATTGATGCTTAGCTTGGTTTTAGTAAGCCCAAGCAACTAGGCTCAGTCTCTATCATAGCTTTGAACTTATTAAATAAAAAACATGTCAAAACAATTAACATATAGTAGCTAGGTGAGTCATGCGTGCAAATTTCAGATTAGTTACATTACATGTACTTGTAGAGATTGGATAAGCAGTTAGTTAGGTCTTACCTAACTTTGCTCTTCACATACATGATTTTGTATTCAGTCGAAAACTTTTCTTTTTCTCTCCTAACCCTGTAACCCTAACTATACTATTATTATTATTATTATTATTATTATTATTATTATTATTATTATTATTATTATTATTATTATCTTGGTTTTAGTATGCTCAAGCAAGTAGGCTCAGCCTCTATCTTAGCTTTGAAATTATTAAACAAAAAATAGGTCAAAATAGTTAACATACAGTAGCTAGGTGAGCCATGTGTGCAAGTTTGAGATTGGTTACATTACATGTACTTGTAGAGATTGGATAAGCAGTTAGTTAGGTCTTACCTAACTTTGCTCTTCTTATATATGAATTTGTATTCAGTAGAAAACTTTTTTTCTCTCCTAACCCTGTAATCCTAACTTTACTATTATTATTATTATTATTATTATTGTTGTTGTTGTTGTTGTTATTGTTGTTGTTGTTATTATTATTATTATTATTATTATTATTATTATTATTCATTGATGCTTAGCTTGGTTTTAGTTTTTCCATGCAACTAGGCTTAGCCTCTATCTCAGCTTTGAAATGATTAAACAAAAACCATGTAAAAAAACCTAACATATAGTAGCTCAGTGAGCCATGTTTGCAAGTTTGAGATTGATACATAACATGTGCTTGTAGAGATTGGATAAGCAGTTAGTTAGGTCTTACCTAACTTTGCTCTTCTTATATATGAATTTGTATTCAGTAGAAAACTTTTTTTCTCTCCTGACCCTGTAATCCTAACTTTACTATTATTATTATTATTATTATTGTTGTTGTTGTTGTTGTTGTTGTTATTATTATTATTATTATTATTATTATTATTCATTGATGCTTAGCTTGGTTTTAGTTTTTCCATGCAACTAGGCTTAGCCTCTATCTCAGCTTTGAAATGGTTAAACAAAAACCAGGTAAAAAAACCTAACATATAGTAGCTCAGTGAGCCATGTTTGCAAGTTTGAGATTGGATACATTACATGTGCTTGTAGAGATTGGATAAGCAGTTAGTTAGGTCTTACCTAACTTTGCTCTTCTCATATATGAATTTGTAAACAGTTGAAAACTTTTTTTTTCTTTTCCTAACCCTATAACCCTATTATTATTATTATTATTATTATTATTATTATTATTATTATTATTATTATTTTTTTATGCTTAGCCTGGTTTTAGTATGCCCATGCAACTAGGCTTAGCCTTTATCTCAGCTTTGAAATTATTAAACAAAAAACAGGTCAAAATAGTTAACATATAGTAGCTAGGTGAGCCATACTTGCAAGTTTGAGATTGGTTACATTACATGTGCTTACAGATATTGGATAAGTAGTTAGTTAGGTCTTACTTGAATTTCCTTATCTCATATATCAATTTGTATTTAGTTAAAAAAAATTTTCACTCCTAACCCTATAATCCTAACTTTATTATTATTATTATTATTATTATTATTATTATTATTATTATTATTATTATTATTATTATTAGTATTCATTGATACTTAGCTTGGTTATAGGATGTTAATGCAACTAAGCTTAGCCTCTATCTCAGCTTTGAAATTATTAAACAAAAAACAGATAAAAAAAAGTTAACAAAGAGAAGCTACCTGAGCCATGCGTGCAAGTTTGAGATTGGCTACATTATATGTGTTTGTAGAGATTGGATAAGCAGTTAGTTAGGTCTTGCCTAACTATGCTCTTCTCATATATCAATTTGTATTCAGTTGAATTTTTTTTTTCTCTCCTAACCCTGTAACACCAACTTTACTATTATTATTATTATTATTAGTCAATGATGCTTAGCTTGGTTTTAGTATGCTCGTGCTACGAGGCTTAGCCTCTATCTCAACTTTGAAATTATTAAACAAAAAATAGGTAAAAATAGTTAATACATAGTAGCTAAGTGAGTCATGCTTGCAAGTTTGAGATTGGTTACATTGCATGCATTTGTAGAGATTAGATAAGTAGTTAGTTAGGTCTTAACTAACTTTGCTCTTTTCATATATGAATTTGTATTCGATTGAATTTTTTTTTCTCTTCTAACCTAGTAACCCTAACTTTAATAATAATAATAATAATAATAATAATTATTATTATTATTATTATTATTATTATTATTATTTATTGATGCTTAGATTGGTTTTGGTATGCCCAAGCAGCTAGGCTCAGTCTCTATCATAGCTTTGAAATTATTAAACAAAAAACATGCCAAAACAGTTAACATATAGTAGCTAGGTGAGCCATGCACGCAAGTTTGAGATTCGTTACATTACATGTACTTATAGAGATTGGATAATCAGTTAGTTAGGTCGTACCTAACTTTCCTCTTCACATACATAATTTTGTATTCAATCGAAAACTTTTCTTTTTCTCTCCTAACCCTGTAACCCTAACTTTACAATTATTATTATTATTATTCACTAATGCTTAGCATGGTTTTAGTATGCCCATGCAACTAGGCTTAGCCTCTATCTCAGTTATGAAATTATTAAACAAAAAACTGGTCAAAACAGTTAACATATAATAGCTAGGTGAGTCATGCTTACAAGTTTGAGATTGGCTAAATTACATGTGCTTGTAGAGATTGGATAACCAGTTAGTTAGTCTTACCTAACTTTGCTCTTCTCGTATTCGGTTGAAAACATTTTTTTTTCTCTCCTAACCCTATAACCCTATTATTATTATTATTATTCATTTATGCTTAGCATTGTTTTAGTACGCATATGCAATTAGGCTTAGCCTTTATCTCAGCTTTGAAGTTATTATTATTATTTATTGATGCTTAGCTTCATTTTAGTATGCCCAAACAAATAGGCTCAGTCTCCATCATAGCTTTGAAATCATTAAACAAAAAATAGGTCAAAACAGTTAACATATAGTAGCTAGGTGAGTCATATGTGCAAGTTTGAGATTGGTTACATTACATGCACTAGTAGAGATTGGATAAGCAGTTAGTTAGGTTTTACCTAACTTTGCTCTTCACATACATGATTTTGTATTCTGTTGAAAGCATTTTTTTTCTCTCCTAACTCTGTAACCCTAACTTTATTATTATTATTATTATTATTATTATTATTATTATTATTATTATTATTATTATTATTATTATTATTATTATTTAATGATGCTTAGCATGGTTTTAGTATGCCCATGCAATTAGGATTAGCCTTTATCTCAACATTGAAATTATTAAACAAAAATTAGGTCAAAACAGTTAACATATAGTAGCTAAGTGAGTCATGTTTGCAAGTTTGAGATTGGTTACATTACATGTGTTATAAAGATTGTATAAGCAGTTAGTTAGGTCTTACCTAACTTTGCTCTTCACGTACATGATTTTCTATTCAGTCGAAATTTTTTTTCCTCTCCTAACCTATAACCTTAACTTTATTATTATTATTATTATTATTATTATTATTATTATTATTATTATTATTATTATTATTATTATTATTATTCAGTGATGTTTGGCTTGGTTTTAGTATGCCCATGCAACTAGGCTTAGCCTCTATCCCAGCCTTGAAATTATTAAACAAAAAATAGGTCAAAACAACTAACATATAGTAACTAGGTGAACCATGCTTGCAAGTTTGAGATTAGTTACAGTATATGTGCTTGTAGAGATTGGATAAGCAGTTAGTTAGGTTTTATCTAGCTATGTTGTTCTCATATATGAATTTGTATTCAGTTGAAAACTTTTTTTTTCTCTCCTAACCCTATAACCTTAACTTTATTATTATTATTATTCATTGATCCTTGGCTTGGTTTTAGTATGCCCATGCAATTAGGCTTAGCCTTTATATCAGCTTTGACATTATTAAACAAAAAACAGGCCAAAACAGTTAGCATGTACTGGCTAGGTGAGGAATGCTTGCAAATTTGAGATTGGTTACATTACGTGTGCTTGTAGAGATTGAATAAGCAGTTAGTTAGGTCTTACCTAACTTTGCACTTCTCATATACGAATATTTATTTAGTCGAAAGCTGTTTTTTTCCCTCTCCTAACCTTGTAGCCCTAACTTTACAATTATTATTATTATTATTATTATTATTATTATTATTATTATTATTATTATTATTATTATCATCATCATCATCATCATCATCATCATCATCATCATCATTATTAGCATTCATTGATGGTTAGATTGGTTTTAGTATGCCTATGTAGCTAGGCTTAGCCTCTATCTTAGTGTTGTAATTATTAAACAAAAACCAGGTAAAAACAGTAAACATATAGTAGCTAGGTAAGCTATTTTTGAAAGTTTGAGATTGGTTACATTCCATGTGCTTGTAGTGATTGGATAAGTAGTTAGTTATGTCTTACCTAACTTTGGTATTCTCATAAATGAATTTATATTCAGTTGAAAACTTTTTTTTTCTCTGCTAACCCTGTAACCGTAACTTTATTATTATTATTATTATTATTATTATTATTGATCATTGACACTTAGCTTAGTTTTAGTATGGCCATGCAAACTAGGCTTATCTCAGCTTTGAAATTATTAAACAAAAAACAGGTCAAAACAGTTAACATATAGTAGAAAGGTGAGCCATTCTTGCTTGTTTGAGATTGGTTACATTACATGTGCTTGTAGTGATTGGATAAGCAGTTTTTTAGGTCTTACCTAACTTCGCACTTCTCAAATATGAATTTGTATTCAGTCGAAAAGTTTTTTTTTCTATCCTACCATATAACCCTAACTTTACTATTATTATTATTATTATTATTATTATTATTATTATTATTATTATTATTATTATTATTATTATTATTATTATTATTATTGTTGTTGTTGTTGTTGTTGTTGTTGTTGTTGTTGTTGTTGTTGTTGTTGTTGTTGTTGTTGTTGTCATTGTTGTTGTTGTTGTCGTTGTTGTTGTTATTATTATTATTATTATTATTATTATTATTATTCATTAATGCTTAGGTTGGTTTTTGTATGCCCATGCAACTAGGCGTAGCGTCTATCTCAGCTTTGAAATTATTAAACAAAAAATAGGTCAAAACAGCTAACATATTGTAGCTAGGCGAGACAAGCTTGCTGGTTTGAGATTGGTTACATTATATATGCTTGTAGAGATTGGATAAGCAGTTAATTAGGTGTTACCTAACTTTGCTTTCCTTATATATGAATTTGTAATCAGTCGAAAACTTTTTTTTTCTGTCCTAACGATATGACCCTAACTTTATTTTTGTTATCCATATTTTTATTACGGTTATTATTATTATTATTATTATTATTATTATTATTATTATTATTATTATTGTTGTTGTTGTTGTTGTTGTTGTTGTTGTTGTTGTTGTTGTTGTTGTTGTTGTTATTGTTGTTGTTGTTGTTGTTGTTGTTGTTGTTGTTGTTGTTGTTGTGGTTGTCATTGTTGTTGTTGTTTTTATTTTTATTTTTCATTGACGCTTGGCTTAGTTTTAGTTTGCCCATGCAACTTGGCTTAAACTCTATCTCAGCTTTGAAATTGTTAAACAAAAATCAGGTCAAAACAGTTAACATGTAACAGCTCGGTGAGCCATGGTTGCAAGTTTGTGATTGATTACATTACATGTGCTTGTGGAGATTGGATAAGCAGTTACTTAGATCTTACCTAACTTTGCTCTTCTTATTTAAGAATTTGTATTCAGTGAGAAACTTTTTTTTTTCTCTCCCAACCCTGTAACCATAACTTTACTATTATTGTTATTATTATTATTATTATTATTATTATTATTATTATTATTATTATTATTATTATTATTATTATTATTATTATTATTCATTTTTGCTTTCTTGGTTTTAAAATGCCCATGCAACTAGGCTTAGCCTCTATCTTGGCTGTGAATTTATTAAACAAAAACAGGTCAAAACAGTTATAGTAGTTGGGTGAACCATGCTTACAAGTTTGAGATTGTTTACATTACATATGTTTGCAGAGATTAGATAAGTACTTAGTTAGGTTTTACCTAACTTTGCTCTTCTTATATATGAATTTGTATTCAATAATAAACTTTTTCTTTCCCCCTTCTAACCCTGTAACCTTAACTCTATTATTATTATTATTATTATTATTATTATTATTATTATTATTATTATTATTATTATTATTATTATTATTATTATTATTATTATTCATTGATCCTTGGCTTGGTTTTAGTATGCCCATGCAACTAGGCTTAGCTTCTATATCAGCTTTCACATTATTAAACAAAAAATAGGTCAAAACAGTTAACATATAGCAACTAGGTGAGTCATGCTTGAAAGTTTGAGATTGGTTACATTTTGTGTGCTTGAAGAGATTGAATAAGCAGTTAGTTAGGTATACTTAACTTTGCACTTCTCATATATGAATTTTTATTCAGTCGAAAGCTTTTTTTTTTCTCTCCTAACCCTATAACCCTAACTTTACAATTATTATTATTATATTATTATTATTCATTGATCCTTGGCTTAGTTTTAGTATGCCCATGCAACTAGGCTTAGCCTCTATATTAGCTTTGACATTATTAAATAAAAAACAGGTCAAAACAGTTAACATATAGTAGCTAGGTAAGCCATGCTTGCAAGTTTAAGATTGGTTACATTACATGTGTTTGTAGTGATTGGATAAGCAGTAAGTTATGTCTTACCTAAATTTGTTATTCTCATAAATGAATTTATATTTAGTCGAAAACTTTTTTTTTCTCTGCTAACCCTGTAACCCTAACTTTATTATTATTATTATTATTATTATTATTATTATTATTATTATTATTATTATTATTATTGTTGTTGTTGTTGTTGTTGTTGTTGTTGTTGTTGTTGTTGTTGTTGTTGTTGTTGTTGTTATTGTTATTATTGTTGTTGTTATTGTTATTAATATTGTTTTTATTATTCATTGACACTTGGCTTGGTTTTAGTTTGCCCATGCTACTTGGCTCAGCCTCTATCTTAGCTTTGAAATTGTTAAACAAATACCAGGTCAAAATATTTAACATATAGCAGCTCGGTGAGCCATGGTTGCAAGTTTTTTGATTGGTTACATTACATGTGCTTGTGGAGATTGGATAAACAGTTGCTTAGGTCTTACCAAACATTGCTCTTCGCATTTAAGAATTTGCATTCAATCAAAAACCTTTTTTTTTTCTCTCCCAACCCTGTAACCATAACTTTACTATTATTGTTATTATTATTATTATCATTACTATTATTGTTATTATTATAATTATTATTATTGTTGTTGTTGTTGTTGTTGTTATTATTATTATTATTATTACAACTGTTCATTTCTGCTTTCTTGGTTTTCGAATGCCCATACAACTAAGCTTAGCCTCTATCTTGGCTGTGAAATTATTAAACAAAAAATAGGCCAAAACAGGAATAGTAGTTGGGTGAACCATGCTTGTAAGTTTGAGATTGGTTACATTACATATGTTTGCAGAGATTGGATAAAAAGTTAGTTAGGTTTTACCTAACTTTGCTCCTCTTATATATGAATTTGTATTCAATAAAAAAACTTTTTCTTTCCCCCTCCCAACCCTGTAACATTAACTCTATTATTATTATTATTATTATTATTATTATTCATTGATACTTAGCTTGGTTTTAGTATGGCCATGCAACTAGGCTTAGCCTCTATCTCATTTTTGAAATTATTAAACAAAAAATAGGTGAAAACAGTTAACATATAATAGTTAGGTGATCCATTTTTGGAAGTTTGAGATTGGTTACGTTTCATGTGCTTGTAGGGATTGGATAAGCAGTTATTCAGGTCTTACCTAGCTTTGCACTTCTCATATATAAATTTGTATTCAATCGAAAAGTTTTTTTTTCTCTCCTAACCCTATAACCCTAACTTTACTATTATTCTTATTGTTGTTGTTGTTGTTGTTGTTGTTGTTGTTGTTACTGGTGTTGTTATTGTTGTTGTTGTTGTTATTGTTGTTATTGTTGTTGCTATTGTTGTTGTTATTGTTGTTGTTGTTGTTGTTACTGGTGTTGTTATTGTTGTTGTTGTTATTGTTGTTATTGTTGTTGCCGTTGTTGTTGTTATTGTTGTTGTTGTTGTTGTTGTTGTTGTTGTTATTATTATTATTATTATTATTATTATTATTATTATTATTATTATTATTATTATTATTATTCATTGATGCTTAGGTTGGTTTTTTGTATGCCAATGCAATTAGGCTTAGCCTAAATTATTAAACCAAAAACAGGACAAAACAATTGCCATATAGCAATGGGTGAGTGGTGCTTGCAAGTTTGAGATTGGTTACAGTACATGTGCTTGTAGATATTAGATAAGTACTTAGTTAGGCCTTACCTAACTTTGGTCTTCTCATATATGAATTTGTATTCAGTCGAAAACTTTTTTTTCTCTCTTAACCTAGTAACCCTAACTTTACTATTATTATTATTATTATTATTATTATTATTATTATTATTATTATTATTATTATTATTATTATTATTATTATTATTATTATTATTCCTTGATGGTTAGCTTGTTTTTAATATGCCCATGCAACTAGGCTTAGCCTCTATCTCAGCATTGTAATTATTAAACAAAAACTAGGTCAAAACATTTAACATATAGTAGCTAGGTGAGTCATGCTTGCAAGTTTGAGATTGGTTACTTTACATGTGCTTGTAGTGATTTGATAAGTAGTTAGTTAGGTTTTACTGAACTTTGCTCTTCTTGTATATGAATTTGTATTAAGTAGACAACTATTTTTTTCCATCCCAACCCTGTAACCCTAAATCGATTATTATTATTATTATTATTCATTGATACTTAGCTTAGCTTTGGAATGGCCATGCAACTAGGCTTAGCCTCTATCTCAGCTTTGAAATTGTTAAACAAAAAACAGGTCAAAATAATTAAAATATAATAGTTAGGTGAGTCATTCTTGCAAGTTTGAGATTAGTTACATTACATGTGCTTGTAGGAATTGGATAAGCAGTTATCTATACCTAACTTTGCACTTCTCATATATAAATTTGTATTTAGTCGAAAAGTTTTTTTTTTTCTCTCCTAACCCTATAACTCTAACTTTATTATTATTATTATTATTATTATTATTATTATTATTATT
>CATIWR010042753.1:0-17611 GCA_949677035.1 Omphalea diandra
AAGAGGAATTAGGGAAAGTAAAAAATACAAAATTGTAGCTTTATGTCTCATATAAATGTGTATGAAATAGTTTTGCTTGATTTCGTGTATGTGAGGAGATATGACTCCTTCAGTAGGACTAGGTCAAATCCAAACCGAGATGATCTCAGTCTTCTATTTTCTTATATTTTGATGACTTTGTGCTCTGATTTTGATAAAGTGTAAAACAGGAAATTTGTAGAATTATGTCCTCTCTAAACACCTACAAACCAGTTTTGATTGATTTACTGTGTGGTAAGAGTTATGGCTCATTGATTGAGACAGACGTTGTACCAGGGTGAAACCTTACATTTCTTTTAAAACTGTTTTTCCAAGAATTTGATAGCAATATATTCAGAATTTGATGATTGTCCAAACTTGAAAGTTGTACATTTATGTATGATTTACATACCTGTGAAATAGATTTGCCAAGTTTGGCATGGTTGTTGAGATGTTGTCCCTTCATCATGACTAGTTGTCAACATGTTACAAACCTGCTCATCTTGAGATTGGTCCTTTGTTTTGGTGACCTTATAGACTGAATCAGACATTGAGTAAAACATGAAAAAGGTTCCTTTATATGTTTTGTAATTGATGGTAGATTATTATTTCAATTAGATTTGTACAATCTGAGACACACCCAAGAGAGTAAGACCTACTCAGACTAAGAGGACACCACAACACGACAACATTTAAAAATTCACCACATTTTGTGTGTGTCTGATATTGACCTGAAATATAAATATGTTGTCTCACTATGTGTTTAGTTAGTTACAAATAAAGTATTAAGTCATTTGGATGAGTATATCTAGAGTTATTGCTGTGAGAGTGTAGCAAGCTCAGGCTGCCCTATTAGGAATATATGCATAAACATTAGGTCCACTTGCATGGATCATACCATAACTGCATACCAAGCATTCATAATCATTTTTACATACTTGTAACCATGTATGTATCAAATTCTAAGGTCCCAAAACTTTCAGGAAGCCATAGAGAGAGAACCAAACCTACCGTAAAGTTCGGTAACATCAAAAGGTGAGTAAAAACCATAATTGGATTCAATGGGCGTATGTGATAATTGTATGATATGATTATGTTCTATTACATGTATATATGATTGAATTGTTACATGTTACATGAAAATATAAGTCAAGTGAGAATGATTGAATTGTTACATGTTACATGGGAACAGTATGATTATGTTCTATTACATGTATATATGATTGAATTATTACATGTTACATGGGAATACAGGCCAAGTGATAATTAAATACTCTTAACGATTACTTGGCATATCATTTGTGAATAAGCACTTGCATATGGAACTAAAAGGGGAGTTGTGACCAACTTGTCAAACACTTGCAAATCATAGAAAGATGGACCAATAGGTCCCAAATCATATGTTAAATGACTTACAAGAAGATGGACCAATAGGTCCCAAATAATATGTTAAATGACTTATAGGAAGATGGACCAATAGGTCCCAAATCATATGTCAAATGAATTACAAGACGATGGACCAATAAGTTCCAAATCATATGTTACATGAATCACATGAATATCTTGGGAGCAATGTTTGCCTTGCACGGTCACGACAAAAACAAAGCTATTGCATTTGCACTTCCATAGTCAATTGTTATACTTGCAATGTATCTTGATGATATTTGATTATAGATTAGGCCATGAGAATTTGATTATCGTTTTTATTCACTGAGTCGCGACTCACGAAATTGCAATTATTTTTCAGATATTGAAGCATAGACTTTGGACACTTTGGTACAAAAGTTTTGCATAGAGACACATGGAACACAGGTCGTCGGCTAAATTCCAACTCTTTCTCCTTGTGTCATGTACATACATTTGATAGGAACTAGTATGGTCATTGGTCCTGACATTAGTTAACACATGTGTACATTAAATACATATGGGATTATATATGTATGATGAATAAACCTTAATGTGTATGCATTTTTGAACGTGAAATGCCATGATTTGCAACTGAAGATGATAGTTACAGTTAGTGGTATCAGAGGGTTCAAGCACACACAGGGCAGACATGCAAATCCCGGTGTATATGACATTGTAGGGCCGACGAGCAAATCTCAGATGTTGAATGCTCTGACAGGTACCAGCTATAGCCACATTGTGACGTTACAAATTGTGGTATCAAAGATTATTTATAAATGAGAACAATGGATGTCACAGTTATTAGTTTGACTAATGAATTTAGATGTTACAGTTTTGGTATCAGAGAGGGCTCAATCATACGCGGGCCAGACGTGCAAATCCCAGTGTGTATGACATTACGGGGTTGATAGGCAAATCCCAAATGTTGAGTGCTCTAATAAGTACTTATTGTAGCATTACAGATTGTGGTAGAAAAAGAAAAATACAAAAAAAAATTAGTATCAGAGCAACATGATTTGTAAACACAATTGGTTGTTACATTTATTGGTATCGGAATGATATGAGTTCTGTCAAATGGAAATGGTTGTTACAGTTTATTGGTATCAGAGCAAATATGAATACGGTCATTACAGTTATTGGTATCAGAGCAAATATGAATACGGTCGTTACAATTCATGTTATGCATATGCTCATGTGGGATTGCAAATAATTTATGCAATGCATATGTTCATGTGAGGACACTAATGAATGAGCAAAGGGATGTTACATAAGTCATTTTTGTGAACACAACCTTGCCCTTGTCTGGGTTCCTTACAAAAGAAACTACCTCAATAGGTGATACTTCCTTACATATGAAAAGGTTGGATAATGCCTTAATCATTGCCTTCCTATGTTTGTGAGTAATTTTCATACATCAATTTATGAAGGTATCTTTCAATTGCTTTAGGATGCACTCACTTCTTCCTTCCCTTTAATTAAGACCTACTCAAGTTCCTTCTCTACACATGGTTCTTTGCTTACCTTTATATATGGGTAATAGCTACCACTTCTTGTAACATAGTTCACTTAAGTCTCTACCTATCATCATCACTATCTTCCCAAGGATTTAGTGGCAGTCGCACTTATGTTATCCTTTAGTGCCCTTAGAAGGGGGTTGAATAGGGTAACTGCAAGTAATTACAAATAAAAACTAAGTATGGAAATGAATGAAAAATTAAGGCACAGGATTTATAGAGGTTCGGCACAACTTGCCTGCGTCCTTTCCTCTAGTATTCCTAGTAGAGCCTTCACTATCAAGATAGCTTAAGGAGCTATCAACCACCTTTACAATAGTAGTTTCCAGGCACTACCAAGCCATTATTAGACTTACAAATACTACTATAACCTTATCCCTAAGTAGTGTCCATGTACTACCTTAAACCATTCACAAAGTATGGGTTTTTAATATCACCTAACCAAGGGTTTCCTCAAACAAAATACAACTTTAAAGATGAGGATAACTCATTCACTCAAGCAACAAAGCACTTTTACACTCACAAAGTATGTTTGATCTAATTGAGAGTATTGAGAGAATATCTACAAAGCTTGCTCTTCAAACTTTATTTTGAAGATAACACTTGTAAGCTTTAAACAATAAACTTCTCTTGATTGCTAGATCACTCTTGGTTCACTCTTTTGATTTGAAAATAGCTTTCATAATAGAATACTACTTAATAGAATGATTTTTTTCTTATTTTTATTAAGATTAGGTCTTTTTATAGGTTGAAACAAATAACTAATTGTTAGAAAGAAAGTTGTTACTTCATATTACAAACATAAATACTTAACGCCTATTGGGAATACTCCATGCCTATTGTTGAGTCACCAACCATCATTTATTTCATGAAAATAGGTGGCTATTAAGCAAAATACAACTTCAGTGGCCATTGGTACTAATGAAATTCCCATTGGAACTAGTTATTAAAGAGAAGTTTGTCTCAATGCTCTTTCTTTGTCTTTCTCATTTGTCCATTCAACTAACTTCAATGGTTGTTAGATATGCTCAACGTCTATTAGGCTTCAATATCAACCCCTATTGAAATATGAACAATGTCTGTTAGCCCTTAAGTACCAAGAAGAGAGGTTGAATTGTTGGGAATCTAAAAAATTTGGAGAGAAGATGAGGTGTTTAGAGATTGGAGGAAAAGTAGAAAGAAAGAACACACAATATTTATAGTGGTTCGAGTGTTAACAAATCCTACATCCACTGCCTAATTCTTTATAATTGGTTGTTTCATTCAACTCAAAGTGGTGCTTCCAAACTCACACCAAACTGGTACAATGTGTTTTAATGGCTCACACATAACCCTATAATTTGTGTTTCAAGACTCACATAAAACTTCACTCAAGTGTTTTATGAAGGCTCACACTTTAACCTATTATAAAAGTTTTTGCATCTAGGCTAACTTTCAAACCCAAATACAATGGTTTTTAATGTTTACACCCAATAATAATAACTCACAAACAAAGAATAAGAAGTTGTGAAGTAAATTTGTAATGAATTTGGCTATAATTAATGAAATTCTCTTTTATTCATATTTGTTTGGTGGAGTATTTATAGGCAACAACCATCAAAGAAACGTTACTAACAAACTATGCCCAAATCTCTAATGTAGGCTACGCAGATTTTGCATTAAATGTCTGTCAGATAGATTTCGCTGTTATGACTGGCATTTCATGATCGTGAATTCCCAATTTGCACTAAGAAGACTGAAATCACAGTAGAGAACCTTGTTTTGTGTCTAACAGTTAGTCCACATGGTGTGTTGCTATTGGTGTTCCAAGAAATATTGTCATTGTGTTTGACTAACCACCCAAAAGTCATGATCGTGATTGAGATCCTTCTTGGTAATTATAGGGACCGCAAATCCTTCTACTTAGTGACGAGAAATCACTTCCATGGGTCGCTATCTCGGTAGGTTTTTCACCCTCATGAATTTTGATAACCCAATGATCATCTTGGACACTTAGCATGTTTTGGCTACAAACTTGGTTCCCTTCATTCAGCTATAAAATTCACGTTCATGACTTAGGACACGAATGCCACCATGAATCTCTCTATATGACATTCAAGTCTTCCTCATCTAAATCATGGCTGTAATTTCCTCCATGAATTCATCTGGTCCAAGTTTATTCATCCTTATTGCAAGGTTGGGGTCATGATTTAGAAGTTTCTAACTGCAAATTTGGATGCCTTAATTAATGATAGAGATTTAGACTTCCATCCAACTTCCAATGCAAACCTAACTTAAAAACTGGAAAAACAACATTTAAACAAGGCATTAGTACTAATCAATCTTCATTGTCAAGATCAAAAGAGGCTTTTGACTTAGGTTTGACCAACCTAGTATAATAATCTCCCTTTTTTTATTTTGACAACTTAGATTGATTTCACTTAAATGAAAAATGAATTGCATGAGTTTGAAGTTGAGATGGTCAACATTTTTAACATAACACTAGTTGAACTATGAAAGATTTATATCTTGAATTAGATTCCTCCCCCTCAACTTATACTTCCCTTGATAATATGTCATGTAAATTCTTTTACTATTATTTCTCTCCCTCTTTGGCAACATAAAAAAAAGGGTACTCTCCCCCTTTGGCAAGATAAAAAAAAAAAAAAAAAGGTAAACTTAGAAAATTAAAGTAAAAGTGCATAGATGATGAATGTATGAAGCATAAATTGAGATAGAACAATCACACATGATAAACAAGAATATGAAACAAGTATAGAGCAATCATGCATGATAAGTAAGCATATGAAACAACAACTACAAAGGAAACAACACTTTTATTCATAGAAAACTATATGATCACATATTTATAAAGGAAACAAAAGAAAAGCAAATAGTATGAGCCAAAGAAAAACTAAAATGTTGGAGGGCTATCATCATCTTCGGAGTCAGCAATTTCTTCATTTGCACCTCCTTCTTATGCTTCATCACCTTTCTCTACCTCTTGATCATCTTTTTCTTCAAGAGTGTCCTCCCAATCCTCAAAATTAGGGAGGTGATAAGGAATAACACCCATCTTCTCTTGAAGATCCACCAAATCACTATGAAGGTGGGAAAGTAGAAATCTGCTCTTGATCATCCTCATAACTTTATCGAGTTTCATGTTGACTAATGAGAGAAAGATTACAGAGGATTTGGTTTTAGGCTTAGGCTAGGGAGGTGGAATTGAATGACCACCCTCTTTTATGATAAGCCTTTTCCTCTTTGAAGCTTTAAAAGTTTTTGGCTTTGTAGCCCCAAATGAATCCAAGGTGTAGGTATAGGAATCAAAATGTATGGCTTTGGCATTTACTAGGTAAGGCAAGTTAAGAAAGTTATGGGATGATAAGTACTTCTTGGTGAGGAATTTCTCACTTTCCTCATTGAGTGCTCCCACATATCGATAAGTTGTTATGACATGAGAGTGTAGAAAAAATTGGTTTTTTGGCTTGGCACTCATGTAAATCAATTGATCCATAAGGTATTAGCCAATTTAGACAGGTTTATTCTTGATTAAACAGAAAAGGAAGGCTAGGTCCTTTTGAGAGACCTTTTCATTACCATCACTTATTGCATCAATAGAGAAGGTGATGATACAATGAAGAAGCTAGTTATGAAGGGTCGGAATATATTTGGCTAAATAAGCTTTGGGGTCGTGTTTGGTTTCAATTGTTATCTTGGACCAAAAGTTTGAGTAAATGATATCAAGTGCATAAATGGTGGAAGGAATATCATTTCTCATCTCTCACTTGAAGATTAAAGAGATTGGAAAGTTGCTTAAAAGTTATAAAGAAAGGATCCCTAAAAGCCCTAGAAATCAACCCATACTGACCTACTCTATACTCGGCTCTACAGCTCAAGGTGACCGTGCACATGAATTCCCAAAAACTTTCTTCGTAGCTGAGTTCATCTCTGAAGATAAATTTATTCCATCCCATATTAGAGAGGTAGGCATGGATTTCTTCCTTAATTCCAAGGGATTTAAGGAGAAAGGTTGAGGGAATCTCATTAGGTTGGATGATTTTAGAAGAATTAGCTTTATAGCAATCCTTTTCTTCCTTGGTGATCCTTTTTGTCAAATAAAGGGTAGGAAAACTAGATGGTTGGGCTACGCCCTTCCCTTTCTCTACTCTATAAGCCTTCTTGGAAGCCATTGAAAATGAGTAAAGATTAGAGAAGGTTTAAGGTAGGAGAATGAAGAGAGATGAAGAGATTATGTAAATGTGAGTTAGAATACTTTTATAAGAGTTTAAATAGGCAAAGAATAGGTGCACAAACACTAACAAACAATCAAATTTGTAATTAATGAGGGGCTATCATTGGTTAGCAGTCAAATCAATTATTGTTTGGCAGTTACTCTAATTTGTAATCCTGAACTACAAGTCGTGACTGCTAATTACAAACAATCTGAGTAATGGACAGAAATTCCTTAAAAACATAAAGAGTCAACAATTAAAACTTTAGAATTTTGAAATAATTTGCAATGGAGAATAGAAATAGTGATTGGAAAATGATGGATGGCAAAAGGATTGACAAGTGCCTATAAATTATGATCGTGAAAAAAGTAGTGATCGTGAATTACGAGGTAAGAGAAGAAAAAGTGAAGAGATAAGATTTGACCTTCTAAGTTGTTATCTACTTAATATATTGATGCTTAATTCATACAAATTGGCATAGAGAAGCACTTTTGCATAAAGAATTGAGACGTCCAAAGAAGTATAGTACACATTCATCAAATATAGTAATCAATCATTCAAAACAATACACTAAACAAAAAACATTCTAAAAGATCCAATTTTCACTCCAGGGAGCTTCCATCAAGCATTCCCAACTCTCTCTTAGTGAAGTTCATCCTTTCTTCATTGAGAGGTTTAGTGAAAATATTTGCAAGTTAATGATTAGTGTCAATAAATTCTAACACTACATCACCATTTTGGACATGATCTCTAAGAAAATGATGCCTAATATCAATGTGTTTACTCCTGGAGTGTTGGACAGGATTCTTTGAAAGATTTATTACACTAGTGTTGTCACATTTGATGGGAATGTGATCAATAACTTTGCCATAATCCTTTAATTATTTTTTCAACTAAAGAACATGGGTGCAACAATAACCCACAACCGCATATTCTGCTTCAATTGTGGATAAGGCAACTGAAACTTGCTTCTTATTAAACTAAGACACTAAGCATTCTCTTATGAATTGGCAAGTTCCAAAAGTGCTCTTTCTATCTAGTAAGCTACTAGTATAATTTGCTTCTGAATATCCTATAAGAGTAAAGGATGAATTTCTAGGATACCATAAACCTAAGTGCAATATGCCATGTAAGTATTTAAAAATTCTCTTAACAACATTAAGATGTGATTCTTTAGGGCAATATTGAAATATATCACACATGCATACACTAAACATGATATCGAGTCTAAAGGTAATGAGATAGAGTATAGAACCAATCATACCTCTATAGGTAGTGAGATAGAGTAGAGAACCAATCATACCTCTATATCTCTTCTCATCAATAAACGTACCCAATTCATCCTTGTCTAGTTTGATAATGATTCGTTATTGTCTTTACTACTTTGCATCCTTCCATGCCAAATTTCTCGAGTATACCCTTTATGTACTTAGCTAGGTTAATGAAAATCCCTTCTTTGGTTTACTTGATTTGTAGGCTGTTAGACTAGGATGGTTAATCCTAAGTCTAGTACCTTTTTTGATCTTGACAAAAAAGATTGTTCATCACTAATATTTCAAATAAGTGTTGATTTTGCAGAAATAAATAAATCTCTCAAGAAGAAATGAAAGGAATTGATAAACTCCAAAGTGACATGTAAATCGTGACCACAATATAGGATTCTCGACCGCGACTCATGTTGAGGCATGTTGAAATTCAAGCAGGCGAAATCACGGAGCCATTCTCGACTATGACCTATGGAAAAGAAGAAGCCAAAATGTGACAGATGAATTCACGGTGAATGTCACATCGTAGTCGCGACTGCAAATTTCAAAGTAACTCAAGAGGGAAGCAAGTTTATAACCACAGTTTGACAAGTGTCCTAGAAGACTGTTGGAAGTCAAATTTCGCGGAGGCATCTTATTGGTAGCGACTGCGAATCCTAAGGAAGAAAGATGATCACTTTGACAGACAGATTCATGTCATATATCGCATCCTGTACAAGAAAACTCACGACCATGACTTTTGAAAGTAGGTAAAAGACAACGACTATATTTTCCTGGTGAACTAATAAGAAGCTGCCATGTGGACTAGCCGTTAGACACAAACAAGGTTTCCCTTAAGGAATTTGGATTTTGCGACCGAGAAATGGTAGTAGCAACCGCGATTTCATCCTGACAAGCATTGAATGCATAATCTATCTAGCATGTCTCAAAGATTTGATGTGTTATGATTTGCAATGTCTCTTTGGTGAAGTTTGGCTGTAAATACACCACCAAACAGCCATGAATAAGGTTGTTAAGGAATTTATTGCAAGTGATTAAAGCTCTCAATCTTTGCTACTCATTTTCTTCAATTTTCTTTATGAAATTGTAAGTGTTAGGTGTGAGCATTAAACACCAAGTTGTAAGGTTGTAGTGTTAGCCTGTAAAAACACTTCAAGAAAGGTTTAAGTGTGAGCCGAGTGAAACACTTAAGTGAGGTTGTGTGTTAGCCTAAAAACACATTGTAGTAAAGATGTGTGTGAGCCATCAAAACACAAGTTGTACAAGTTTGGTGTGAGCTTGAAAACATCTTGAGATAGTGAAATACCCAATTGGTAAATTGGGGAGTGGATGTAAGGTCGATTATACCTGAACCACCATAAACCATTGTCTCAATTCTACTCATTCTTCTTCCCCTCTTCTTTGTCTTTGAAATTTTTATACACCAATTCAACCCCTCTTCTTAGTGCTCAGGGACAACAAGGAGGATAAAAGGTCATACATTGTGGTGCAATCAAGCCTAATAGGCCCAATAAAATTAAGGATTGCGCATGGAATTTAAAACTAAAAAGTTAGTGCATGGAGTAAATTAGAAGATGCTTGAAACTTAGAGTCTTCAAATGGTACAATTAGTTGATTCAATGGAGGTGACATATGATGAAGGTGACTAATGCCCAAATTCATCAATTGCATTCAACCAAGGCAAGATTAAAGAGCCTAAATGTGTTCCTAGGGAGATAAAACCCACAACAAAACCAAAAGTCAAAGATACTTTCAAGATTTGTTAAGTTGGCATTGTCTTCCTATTCTCTTTAAGATTATTCCTTATTGGTTGAATTCTCTTCTCCTTTTTGGATTGAGATTTCTTTGTTAGTCTTTTATACTTGTAAGCAACTAAGAAAGATTCTTATTAGATATTATCTTGTGATAGTCGAATAGCATGCGGTCTAATCACAAGATCTTCTTTTATTGCTTAATTCATTAGGAAACTTTATTTAGCATATTTTTAGGTAGCCACAATTCTTATGGCTGAATTTGCACTTAGAAATTTAGGGTTTTGCTTCTTTATTTCATTAGTAAGGTTTCAAGTATGTAAGGCTATATATAGCCACCCATTTGGTCAAACATAATAACATTGATTTTATTCTTTAAGTTAATTGTTTTGTGAGAGTTTGTTCTCTTTTTTAAGTTCTTAAAAGTACTTGGTGAAAATGTTAGGTGGATTTCCTAATAACTTTGCAAATTAGTTAATTATAGGCTTAAATTGGCTTTAGCTAATATAGGTTTATGATTAACAACCTTTAAATCTTTATAATTCTGGTTACTATAAACAGGTTTTCTAAAGGTCTAATTAGGATCCCGAGTTCTTTAAACTTGATTCTTGAAACAATTCTTGGCAATTCAATTATAACATATAAGTTTGGGAATTCATTTGGTATCAAAGTTTAAGGTTTCAATTATCAAGTAAGTATCTCTTTGTGTTCTTGTTCATTGTGTTTGCATCTTGTTCTTATTTTTCATTTTGGCCTCATCTTAGCCATTGTGTTCAAATTCATTTCTTCACTTTTTCTTACATCAAATTTGTTTGTTCCATCTTATTTAAGTGTTATTTCATCACTAAATTCTGTATCAAGTTGTTTTGCATCATCAAAATTACAAAAATCACAACAAAAAACTCAGAATTGCGATTTGCATGTTTGTTGAATCCAATTTAGGTTCTCTTATTCCATTATGTTCCAATATGTTTCCTTTGTGTTTCAATCATTAAATTGGGTTCTTTCATCATCCCATATCAAATTTCATCAAAAAATTTCATAAAAACCTCATACTTTTGCAAATTTTCCTTAAATTAAAGAAATTTGCAAAATAAACTTGTTTTCCTTATTCTTGCTGGATTTCTTTGTTTCTTTCAATTCCAACTCATTTTCTTCGTGGATTAAACTTTCTTGTGTTCTCAGTTGTAGATTTGAAGTGTCAATTTCAAGAAATTCCTTAAAATTTAAAAGTTTACCAAAATTTTCTTAAATTAGGGGAACTTGATTTTTAGCTTATTTCTTATATTTTTCTTATCCTTTTTCATTCCAATTTGTTTTTTTGTATTGCTAATCACTTGTTTGGTGTTTCTTGGTGTCTAGGGCCAAATCTTACCACTAAATTCAAGAAAGCGTGAAAATTATCAAAATACCCATATTATTCTAATTTAGCTTAAACTAGTTCTATTGCATTGTTTTTGTAATTTATTTGTTTCAAAGTTGTAATTTAGCTTCAAATTTTAAAAAAAGAAAGAAAAAATATGTCAAAAAAAGGGAAAGGACATCAAAAGAAGAAAAATAAGAAAAGAAAATAAAAGAAAAAAAAGAAAATAAGTTAATTGCAAAGATTTCAAATTTGTTGATTTGCAAACTTTGAATTGGCCTCAACCAAATTTCCTATCTATTTTGCTTCCTTTAAACTTTTCAAAATTTGATTTCTTTCTAATTTCCTCAAATTTCGTATTGGCCTAGATTTCTAACTAACCTTGTTTTCTTCCTTCTATTCATTTTTAATTCAATTCCTTTGTTATCTATAGTTATTATAAGTCTTGAATTGCTTGTTTGTTAAGTAATTAAGGACAACACTAATGACTTTAGTTCTTAAAGAACTTTTAAAAAAAAAGAACCAAGAGAGGTAAAAAGACAAGTGTGTGAGATCATAAGAGGGAAAAAAAACCTTATTGTGTGAAACACGAGTGTGAGTGTCATCTTTTTTAGTGTAAACACTTAAGGGAGTGATTTTGTGAGGATTTTCTTTTGTATACTAACCATGACAGATCCTAATAGTTATCCGGAGTGGAAGCTCTTCGTGAAAGCCATGCAAGAAAATATAGAGTTATTAATAGGCAAGGTGGAAAAGATAAAAGCTAACCAACAAACTAACACCTCAAGTGCCACTAACACCAATATAATGCAACCTAGGCATGGTAGACATGTGCACTAGGATGATGGTGATTCTATGGAAGATAGCTTCCTACGGTTTGGTAAGCAAGATGATAACTTGGGTAGTATAAAGATGAAAATACCTACTTTTCATGGTAAAAATGATCTTGAAGCTTAATTAGCATGAAAAAAGAAGGTAGATTTTATTTTTTAGTACCATAATTATAGTGAGGATAAGAAAGTAAGACTTGCTACCGTAGAATTTATTGATTATGCACCCGTATGGTAGGATCAATTTAGAATTAGTAGGCATAGATGTGGGGAAGATCCTATTATAACTTGGCATGAGATAAACAAAATCATGAGAAAAAGATTTGTTCCTTCATATTATTATAGAGATTTGCTTAACCATTTGCAAAGGCTTATGCAAGGAAATAGAAGTGTGGAAGAATGTTATTAAGAGATGGAGGTAGCATTAATTTGTGCCAACATTGAGGAGGATGATGAACAAATTATTGCTTGGTTTCTTGGAGGGCTTAATAGAGAAATAACCAATATGGTGGAGCTACAACATTATATGGATTTGGAAGATGCCTACTATATGGCCTTAAAGGTGGAAAGGCAAATTAGAGATAAAACTTTCAAACCTAATTTTCCTTTTTCTAATCAGACTAACAAGTTGAAAGATGTAGAAAGGACCAATGTAAAGTCCAAAGTTGAATTGTGCCAAGGAGGCAAAGAAGGAGGAAAGCCCAAGAATGAACCCAACAAAACTGAACTATCCAAGCCCAAACCCAATCTTGTTAAATGTTTTAAAAAGACCATGGTTGTTGTAAATAAGAATATTGAATGTAATGATAGTGATGGTGATGATGATAGTGATCCCGATATGCCCCTACTTGTTGATGCTAGTGATGATGAGCTTAATGATGTTAGTGGCAAAGAGCTTGTGTTTGTATGGAGATCTTTAAGTGCCTAAGCTAAAGAAGATGATGAGCAAAGGGAAAAAATCCTCCAAACAAGGTGTAGGATCTAAGGCAAGGCATGTTCTTTAATCATTAATGGTGGTTCATGTACTAATGTTGCTAGGACTTATATGGTGTAGAAATTGAACTTACCTACCCTTAAACCTCCTAAGCCGTATAATTTGCAATGGTTGAATGATAATAGTGAAGTTAAGGTAATTGAGCAAGTTAGAGTTTCCTTTTCAATAGGCAAGTATCATGATGATGTTCTTTGTGATATGCTACCAGTGCAAGCTAGTCATTTATTATTAGGTAGAATATGGAAATATGATGTAAAGGCTAAGCATGTTGGGTTTGCTAATACTTATGAGTTTGATTTTCATGGCAAACTATTATATTCAATCCTTTATCTCCTCAACAAATTTAAGAGGATCAAAAGTATTAAGAGAGAGAAAAAGTATGTACAAACAAGAAAAATAAGTAGCATGACAAAAGGAGAGCTGTGAGAAAACCCATAAGGGGTGTGAGAAAAGAGTGCTAAAATGAGAGCTTGGAGTGGATGCACATAAAAAAAAAAAAAAAAAGAGATGCATGCAAACGGAGAGGGTGTGCAAAAGAAAGCCTTAATTTTAAAGGAGAGTTTTGAGATTGAAACCAATTCTTCCAAGGCTACAACCATGTTTTTGTTTAAAGGGATGCATTATACTACGAACAAAATTTATAATCTTTTTTATAATGCTTTTATGTCTCTTTTGCAAGGTTATGAAGAATGATTTTCAATGATGGTGCCTAGCAAGCAAAACAACCTACCTCTTACTACTTTTCTTTGTGATGCTAAATTGAAAAGTAAGGTTTCAAATTTGTGTAAAACGGAGTTTTCTAATCCTTGTTTAGATGTTTATTCTTGTTTTATGTGTTATGGGCATAGTTCTTTTTGTTTTAATAATTATTTTTATGTTTCTAGTTTGCTTTCTTCTTTTAGTTTATGTTTTTTACAATTCTTTTGCTTAAAATGTTTTCCTTCTTCTTTATGGATTTCTTCTTCTTCAAATCATTTTTCATGTTTTGATTATGATTCTTCTTATTTTCAACGTGATTCTTCTTTTTATTTATGTTTAAACATTTTTAGTCTTTTCTCTTATAATAATACTAAACATTTTTCTTCATGTCTTTGTATTTCAAAGAGTCCTTTTTGTTTTAAACATTTATTTCCTTTTAAATTCTATTTTAGCTTGTCTTCCTTTCATTCTAAAAGACTTTAGTTCTTATTTTTCAAACTTTTCTCTTCCTATATATTTTGGTTTTACTATTTATATACCATTGTTTAATGCTTCTTTCTATTGTAGACGTTGATTCAAAAGGAAATTTTCATTTGATTTCAAAGGGTCTTTTGTTTCTAGTTCCTTTTTAAATTATTGTTCTTTAAGTTCTAGTTCTTTTTTACAACCTAAATTTTCTCTATCTAGTGTTCTTGTTAAAAAGAAATTTGATGCTTTAGTGTTTATCCATACTAGGTGGGAAATGTTATTTAGAACTTACTCTTTTGATTTTGTTTTGCAATTGATTAATTTTTCTTTGGTTTGTACTAACCTTATTTTAGGTTTTATTCGATTAATCTTTGATTTGGGTGGAAAAACTTACTATTTAATAGTAAGATTCACTTAGGATTCTTTGTTATATTAGACTTATGTTAGATTTGGTTTTTCTTATAAGCCAAGATTCGAGGGTGAATCTTTCCAAAGAAGGAAGGAATGATGCAATCAAGCCCAATAGGCCCAATGGAACTAAGGATTGCGCATGGAACTTAAAGCCCAAAATTAGTGCATGGAATAAATTAAAAGATGCATGGAACTTGAACTTTTCAAATAGTATAATTAGCTTAATCCAATGGAGCCCAACATGTGAAGGTGACTAAGGCCCAAATTCATCAGTTACATTCAGCCACGGCAAGATTAAAGAGCCCAAATTTGTTCTTAAGGAGATAAAGCCCACAATAAAGCCCAAAGTCTAAGATACTTTTAAGATTTGCTTAGTTGGCATTGTCTTCCTATTCTCTTTAGGATTATTCCTTATTGGCCAAATTCCTCTTCTCCTTTTTGGATTAGGATTTCTTTGTTAGTCTTTTATATTTGTAAGCAACTAAGAAAGATTCTTACTAGATATTACCTTATGATGGTCGAATACCATGTGGACTAATCATAAGGCCTTCTTTTGTTGCTTAATTCATTAGGAATCCCTATTTAGCATGTTTTTAGGTGGTCAAAACACTTATGGCCAAATTTGCATTTAGGAATTTAGGGTTTTGCTTCTTTATTTCCTTAGTTAGGGTTTTAAGTATGTAAGGCTATATATAGCCACCCATTTGGTCAAACATAATAACATTGATTTTATTCATTAGCTTAATTGTTTTGTGACAGGTTGTTCTCTTTCTTAAGTTCTTGAAAGAACTTGGTGAAGTTGTTAGGTGGATTTCTCTATAACTTTACAAATTAGTTAATTCTAGGCCTAAATTGGTTTTAACTAATATAGTTTTAGGATTAATAAACTTTACATCTTTATAATTCAAGTTGCTAAAAATAGGTTTTCTAGAGGTCTAAACACTTTGTTGATGATTCTTGAGTGTCTAGGGCTGAACCACATCATTCAAATTCAAGAGGAAGGTAATTTGCCTCTAATCTTACTCCATTCAGCTTCTACTTTTGATTTTGCATGGTTTTGAGTTGTTCTTTCTAATTCTTTCAATTTCAATTATGTTTTAAGCTTCCAAAGTAAAAAAAAAAAAAAAGTGAAAAAAAAATAGAAAGAAAAGAATAAAAAGTCAAAAAAAAAAAAAAAAAGAGGAAGAAAGAAAAAGAAAACTAAATAGAAGAAGAAGAATAAGAAGAAATAGACTCATGAGTTTGCAATGGAAGAGAAGATTGTCTCCAATTAAGGTTGGTTGCTTTCTTCCCTTTACTCTCCACGTTTTTCCTCTCCCTCCATATAAGAAAAAAGACACCTATTTATAGCACAACAATCTCTCTAAAAAATCATCTAAAAATCCCAAGAGGAATTAACTTCCTAATTGGTTTTGGACAATATCAAATGAAGATCTAAATCTAGGATAAATCTCCTAAATAGGATAAGATCTATTATAAAAATCAAGATGAAAAGTAACTCTTTGTTCTTCTAAATTCATCAACTTCGTATTGGCAAGCCATGCCCATATCCTATCACAATAAGTCTTCTACTGCAAACTGCACTTTACCTCTTTTTGTCCTAAAATTAAAGAATGTTGCAAATTTATGTCTAATCTCCCATTTTCAACCCCTAATGTACTTGAAATATCAAATTTAAATTACTTGAATGTAAAATTCAATTAAAAAAAGAAATCAAGCACAAAATAGGAGAAATTTCACCATAATTAAAATATGCATTTTTATGCTTTATCAAATTGGCCCACACTTAAGATAATGCTTGTCCTTAAGCATAACTAACTCAAACTCAACAACCCTTCCATTTTTTCATCCCTTACTCTTTTAGTTTGTCATTAAACAATCTTGAATTACCAATTTGCAATGAGCTCAAGTCAAATTGTAATAAAAAGGAACAAGCACTTCATAAATGAACACTTTAAAAGATAAACACTTCTTTGCCTTAACAACCCTTTTAAAATCAAATGTAACAAGATTTAAATATCCTCTCAATGAGCTCAAAGTGTTTAAGGTATCAATAAACCCTTAAATCAAAACATGGATGATATTATAATAGGTTTGCCCATATATCATATCTCATCCACTTAATATGAGTTTTATGCATCAAAAATCAAAAGGAGGTATAAAATGGGTTACAATGGGGCTTGGGTTTAGGTTTGATACAAGGGAAATTGTGGGTGAAAAATTATCAAAGGAATTAATTTAATTGACATGAATTTAAACTTTTCTTTCAATAACCACATCTAGAGTAATCAAAATATTTTTATTTTCCTTTCTTTTTCTTTTTATTATTTTCTAAATTGTTTTTAGCCTTTTTACATAAGAGCAAACATTTGTGATGAATGCCCCTACTTAGCATAAAACATATTTAAAATGCTTTAACATACTCATAAATTGGCAACTATTTAACACAAATATAAACAATTATAATGAATATGTGACATCCCAGTTACTAATCATTTAAATATATTTCTAAGTCTATCCATTTTTCATTTAAAAGACCGGATAAAAATTTTTTTTTTTCTTTTCTTTCAAGCATTATGCTTCTTATTCACCACTTAGTATTATTTACAATAAAACATACATGAATAATCAAATTAAAATACTAACTGACTGTATACTAGCCCAACCTCTATTACAC
>CATIWR010042763.1:0-12923 GCA_949677035.1 Omphalea diandra
AATGTCATTGAGGGATTTATATTCATCCTCTAGTTTTTGATATTTTCTTTTATAAGATTTCATTTGTGACTTGTATTTGTCACATCTCATGATTAGAGCCTCTAGAAGCTCTTCATCAATCTCATAAAATTCAAAATCAGAATTAGAATGAGAAGAAATACTTAACTCATTTGTAGAATCTTCTTGTACCATGAAGCAAATATTGGCAACTTCTCCTTCTTCCTTTTCTTCACTTGAGCTATCATCCCAAGTGGCTGAAAAGCTCTTATTCTTCTCCTTGTCCCATCTCTTCTTCTTCTTCAATTTGGGACACTCATACTTGATGTAGCATTGCTTGCCACATTCATAGCAAGTGACATCGTTGGATTTCTCTTTTGGACTAGGAGCTGTCTTCTTGAAGCCTTTTCTTTCTTTCCTTTTTTTGATCAATTTCTTTGTCCTCCTTGAGAGCATTGCTAGCTCCTCTTCTTCCTTGTCACTTTCTTCATCACTTGAGGTAATTTCTACCTCCTTCTCCTTTGTTGAAGACTTAAGAGTCAAGGTTCTTCTTTCTTTTTATGATTTATCTCCTTCGCCTCTTAGCTTCTTCATTTGTTCATCCTTTTATAAGGCCAACTCATAAGTCAAGAGTTTACTTATCAAAACATTCGCTGGCACTTTCCTAATCTCTGGATTGGACTCTTGGATGTTGCACACTCCAGCACCAAATTTATCTAAAGGGAGGGTTTTGAGGATTTTTGTGTTTACCTCATAGTTTGTGAGTGTCCTTTTAAATTTCTTCACGTTGGTGACGATAGATAAAAGCCTATTGATCATTTTAGTGATGCTTTCATTGTCCTTCATCATGAATAGCTTCAATTCAGTTATGTACATCTCCAACCAGCTTGACTTAACTAGAGTTGTGCCTTCATGGTAGTTCTCAAGTGTCTTTCAAATGGCATGTGTTGTTTGACAATGTTGCACTCTTCAAATCTCTTTTTTAAAGAGAGAACTTAGAAGAACGACCACTGCTCTTTTATTTTTCCCATTTGATCTTCGGTGAGCTTCAACCCATTCTTCTCTTAGGATAAGTTCTTCAATTCCATCAACTACCTTAGTGGGTGGCAACCACATCCCAGAGGTCCACCACATCGATGTCAAGATAGATTTCCATTCTATACTTTTAATGAATGTAGTCGGTTCCATCAAAGTGAGGCTTGAGGTGTAAGTGGATTCCCTCTTATGCCATGATCTTTTACTCACCAATAAAGGTTTGTTTGAGTGTTTAGGCTCTGATACCACTTGTTGGTCCTAGGCACCAAGAGGGGAGGAGGGGTTTAATTAGTGTATAAAAATTAAAACAAGAAGGTAAGAAAGAAAATTAGTAGAATGGAGACACATGATTTATAATGGTTCAGGTATAATTGACCCTACGTCCACTCTTCAATCTCAACAATTAGGTGTTCCACTATCTTCCAATGGTGTTTCTAAGCTCACACTTGCTTTTATACTTATGTTTTGAAGGCTCATATACCAACCTTTAGACTTGTGTTTTTGAGGCTCATACAATAACTTTTACACTTGTGTTTTTAAGGCTCACACAACAACCTCTTTTAGTGTTTTTATAGGCTCACACTACAACATTTACAAATGGTGTTTATGTTTACACCCAATAATCACCTAAAGAAGAAAAAAGATTGAGTAGCAAAATTACAAGAGTTTGGGTTATAAATTAATGAATTCTTTTGCATTTATATCTATTTAGTGAGGTATATATAGCCTATACCCACCAAAGAGACGTTGCAATAAAACTGGTAGCAAATCTCTAAAGTATGCTAGATAGATTTTTGCATTAAATGCTTGTTAGGCTTCATTCGCCTTCGCTACTACTCTTTCATGGTCACAATTTTCCAATTTCCATACTGGAGCCAAAAATTATGACCAAAATCTATGTTTGTGTCTAACTGCTAGTCAACGTGTTATCTTCCCATTGGTTCACCAAGAAAATATAGTCGTTGCCTTTCACTTGCTCACAAAAGTAGCGGTCGCGATTTTCCTTGTACAAGCCGCGACTAAGGACTTGAATTCATCTGTCAAAATGTTCATCTTCTTCTTCAGGATTCACGATTGCAACCCACAAGTTGCCATCATGATTTTTGTCTTCTAATGGTCACCTAGGACACTTGTCAAGTTATGGTTGTGTACTTGACTCCCTCTTGAGTTACTTTGAAATTCACGGTCACAACTGAGGCATGACACATATCGCGAATTCATCTATGACTTTGGCACTCCCATCTTTGTATCGGTCATGACAGTGAAGTGGCCCGCAAATTCATCTGTCTAATTTTTCAACATGCCTTAGTCTAGTTCACAATCACAATTTATGAAGTTGTGGTTGCAAATTAGGAGGCACTTTGCTTTCTTTAAAGATTTTGAGCTTCATCTAACTTAAAATTTAGAGACTATCTAAACACCGCAAAACAACACTTAATTGAAAACATTAGAATTGATCAATCTCCTTTGTCAAGATAAAAAATGGTTTAAGACTTAGGATTAACCATCGTAGTCCAACAGGCTTCTTAATTCTAGATTGGTTCATAGTATCTAGAGTACTTCCCTAGTTTTGGTTTAACTTTCTATCCTAGAAAGTTGTTTTCCTATGGTGTTCAAATGGATGTATAGTTACTATGAGATCCTAAATTTCTTAAGTTGGCAAAGTCACTATCCTAGGGTTTCTTCAAAGGACTTGCCTCAAGGACTTCTGATCCTATAGAGATCCTTACTTGTCTTAAAAGAGGATGTTCAAATTCTATATGCCCAGAGGTTTCCCAACTAGTTACCTTTTCATAAGTGGCAACCGGATGCAATTTATGAAATGGGTAAGAAATGTTATTTTTAAAAGCATACATTTCAAACTAATTAAAAAAGAAAATATGTGTTTTATGCTTATGCACAAAGTTATAAAATTTCTCTTGTATATACGGTCTTTTATTCAAAAAATGTTCAAAAAACCATAAACATTTTTTCAAATTATGTGAAGCATAAAAATCTTTATGAATTTAGGTCTTATCGACCTCAAAAGGTTTTTTCAAAACATTCAACTTATGAGCTATGTTTTTATTGATAGTTGAAGTTGTTAGAGAGTTTAGAGGGGAAAGGGTTTTTACCTCTTCTGGTTTCTCATGGTAGACTGGTCTTGACACACGAGCACTATAATCTACATTTTAAAGTAGGTATATCTAAAGTAGAATACCTAGTAGGTTGAGTAATGCATGGTAAGTGTTCGTAAATTTGGAGGATTCTCCTAGTTAGATGTTATTGGTTTGTAAGGAAGGTTGATGACAAACAAAAGTTGGAAGACTCTTCCTAAGTCCATTTCTGAGGACTGGTAAGAAAACTTAGAATTGAGAAATCGTCTATCAAAACAAATTTTAACCTTTCCATCTTGATATCGGGTGACATCCCCAATAGTAGTATTTGGGATAGGTATTTGGAAGGCTTGGTGTTCTAGAACTATCGGTTCACTAACTTCTTCTAAGACCTAATCTTTAGGAAGAGTGATTTGGTTCAATTATGCTTTGACACGAGCATATTGGACTTGGTCATATCGATTTAGAGTAGGAGAGTCTCTCCTTTTTGACTCTGGAAACGATGTTTTGTATTAAAGGCATAACTCATGGCTTTGTAATGCACTTTGAAAATTAATGCAACGAGTATAGATCCTTCAATCATGTGATAATTATGTGTTTTGATTTACAAAACCAATGATTTTAAAATATTTTTGTCACCTAAAGAAAAAATAAAGTTTGGATAACAATTGAACAAAACTAGACCTTTATAGAGACTAAACACTATGGTTCCTAACATATCCCTCACAAGTTAAAGGTTTTAGGCCTACTTAAACTAATCCTAAATGGATATATTTTTAGCCTTTAGTGATATTATGAAAACAAATCAATTGTTTCAAAAGGTTTTGAGAGCTGAATATCTCTCTCTTCAGTTTTGATAGAATAATCAGTTTTAAAAAGATTAATTTTAGAGGTTTTATAAATTTTTTTTTTATTTTTTGGAATTTCCCAATCATCAATATATTTTTCAAAATCTTCCATAGCGATTTTTTCACTACTGACTATCCTTCTAAGTTTTAGAAGATAGAGAGGAAGAAGTGGTTCTACAAAAAACTAAGTTCATATTGAATTTGAAAACATAGAAATAAAATGGTTTGTTTTCAAAAATACGAGTGCATTTATATGAACTATGGTTGACCAACGGGCTTATGACCTCTATGGGATTTACTGCCAGGACCACCTACGTTCCACAGGACTAGTTGCACTAATACTTCTAGACAAAAGGTTCAACTATGCATATTTGGCTCTGATACCATTTTACTATAAGAATCCATCATGAACAGTTTACTAATACATAAATAGTTTACTCAGTTTACTAATACATGAATAGTTCTATTCAATTTACTAATGCATGGCTTTGGATCACAATGAAAATTTAAAATATTTAACTTTTAGAAATGTGGGATCCTCAATTTCTGATTACATATGATATAATCATATGCAGAGCATACTTTTGCTAGAAAACTCCTCTATATTCTAAAAGGATCTTTAGAAAGAAAATAAACAAAGCATTACTTATAAAATAAATCACAATATTACATAACAGAGTTTTGGAAGTACCTTTAATGGTTCTCCCTAAAAAGGAGCGGTGGTTACAAAGGATATAAAGGGTATGGGGAAGAAAGGGATGAGATAGCTAAAGGAGAAAGGAGATGACAGGTAGAAGAGAGTTTTATGTATTTTTAGTGCTCCTTTATATAGCCAGAGAACTCAACATCTTCTGGAATATCCAAGGCATCTTACCGTATCAGGAGTCACAAGTGGAGAAACCGTTGATGAATAGTACTTTGTCTACCACGGGATGAATAGTATTTTATTGGCCATTATACTGTAGATGAATAGTGTACTAAAATTTTTAGAGATATTATCCATGGGATATGTTAATGAGTTTTCTCCACTATACTTGGTTTTGAAAATACCATTACGAACCCTATCCAAAAGGAGTGATGGAAGTAGATGAATGCACATGAGATGGTGGAGAATACCTGACAAAGTAGTCGTATTTGCCTGATGGTTATCCAAGTAAATCCCAACTTTCAGAGAGCGAATTTGCATTTTGGTGAGATCTTGAAAAGAAAATAAGTTAGAAAAATCTTATTTACCTTAACTTTTACATAGGATGTCACAAGTGGTTTTCATCCTATTTTCTTATCTTTTTCTCTTTTCATGTCTTTCTCTTTTTTTTTATATAAGATTTTACAATGGTAACTTACATACCACTATTAATATCTTTACCTAAGTCTACCAACAGTGCTAGGGTGTTTGATGACAATGTTGCATGAGACTAGGCTGAGAATGGGCTTGTCTGACTCTAGAGGAGTTGTGCATAATTTTGAAGTATTCTTCATCGATTTTGGCAGCAGCCAGAAGTGCTTGAGAATGGACCTTCTAGGCTAAAAACATGTATTATTCTGGGTTGGTTTTAAAGAAACCTTGGTTTTAAAGTCATGAGCAAATGGATTGTGGGCTGATCTTATCAAGCATCATAAAGGAGTTCCACCATTTTGTTTTGAACTTTCTTTGTAAAATGATAAGACCATCAGAGAAAGAGTAGTCCAGTGTCCATATTGTAACCCATGGGCAATAGAATTTGGAACAAAAAAGAGTCAATAGGTGAAAGTTCTTTTCGATTTCCAAGGGAACGTTTTAGGTTTTGAAAAGCTCAAAGCTTTCTTGGACTAAATTTTTTAGGATGTTTGGGATAGAACCAAAGTTTTTCCACCATCTTAAGAACCATGATAGATATTGGGCGATATTGGTTTTAAGTAGAAAAGCCATGAATGAGTTCGTTTGGTGTTTTGAATATGAAAGTATTGAATCAGGCTTGTTCGTAGTTCCAATATGAAAAGGTAGGTGAATATGGGTATGTTATGATGAATTTAGCAATAAAAGGTTTTGGTTTGGATAAGTCTTGTCTTTATTCTGAAGGATGAAGAACTTTGAGAATTTTACAAGTAAAATACGATAGTTCACGCTATTTTTTTGAAAACATGAAATGTTTAAATTCAACAAATCTAGTGTGTTCCAAAATTTATTGGTAATATTCTTGGGGTTTTGAAAGATCCTAAGGTTTATAAAACTAGTTTTTTAGAAAATACCTTCCCATGGTTTGAAAAGGGTCTTTACAGTAGAATTCTTCTTCTACTGTCAATATGTTTTGAAATGCATTTTTGAGAAATCAATTTGAAGCTGGTTTTGATTATAAGAGAGTAATCTGTGAAGAAGTATCGAGAGTCATGCTCAAAACATTTTAAGAGATGGTTTTAGAAGAAGACTCACCAATCCTTGTTTTGGAAATAAGTAAAAGAGCCTTACCTTTATCCAGTTGTTATGTTTGGACAATTTGTTGGCTTAGCAGAAGTGCCTGGGAACCATAGGGAGTGGTTGGAATAGAACTGCTCATTTGGCATTCTTGGGCCATGGTTTGAAATAATTCTATTAACTCTAGAGAGTTGGCAATTATTTTAGTCCATTGATCAATTTGTTGGGCCTTGGTTGGGTCATGGTTTGTGATAAAGTTGGATTATATTATTGGGTTGGGTTTTGGAGAGTATCAATCCGTGGGGTAATAGGTTTTATGGTTGTTGGAGTAATAGCTAGGGACTGTATGGTGGGAGATTTGTTTGTAGGGTTTTTATTTTTCTCATGCTTTTTTCTTAGCATTTCTTTGTTTTATAAGAATTCATAAATCGAAAAATCAGGCAAAGAATTTAAATTCCTTTGATGAATTCTATATCAAAATAAAAAAATGCTAAGAATAGTCTGCCACTGAACAAATATTTATTTTGATGCAATGTTTTGAACATCTTTTTGCATAATTTCTTTTAGTGATTTACAATCAATGCAGAGTAAAAACTTTTGATTGAGTAAATCAGATTGAAATTTTTCGATGCATAAAACGATGCTCAAAATTTCTTTTTAATGGTAGAATAGTTATGTTGTGTGTAATTCCAGTGGCCAAAAGTGTATTGGATAATTAACTCTTTACCTTCTTGGACTTGTTTTAGAGTGCCCCTATAACCAAGTTCACTAGCATCAGTTTCAACAACTTTGGGAAGGCTGGGATTTGCTAATGACAGACATGGGATATGTTGAATATTTTGTTTATTCTAACGAACAACATCAGTATGTTCATCAAACCATGCAATAGGAAAAATGGATCTTTGTTTAAAAGAGGGAAATCTTTTTGGCCGAGAGAACAATGTCATTTTGTTTTACAACATAGAAAAAGGTTTGATCTACCAATTGTGAGAAAATCAATACATCATCAATATACACAATGCAAAAATCAAAATAAAGAATGAAAATTTCATTCATGATCCTTTGGAATTCTGAAGGTGCATTTTTCAAACCAAAAGGCATCACATTCCATTCGTATTAACCAATTAGGATGTAAATGCAGTTTTATAATAATGTTTTAGATCAATTTGGATTTGTCAAAATCCTAATTTCATGTCAAATTGGAAAATACAAATGCAAAATGGGTTTAATAAATCCTTTTTATTGGGAATTGGATGTCAAATCCATTTTAGGGCTTGGTTTAGAGGTTTGCAATTGATCACTAACCTAAGGGTTCCTATTTCTATTTCAAAACACTTATTAACATAGAAAGTTACGTAACTCCCAAGTGATTTGGATTTGGATATCAGACCTTTGGATTCTAAATCCTTGATATTTATCCTATAATGTCATTCTAATGCAACACTCATTTAGATAGGTCTAGCTTTAGTAGGAATGCTCCTTTCATCAAAATCTTTTTCATAGGGTAAATCAACCATGTGTTGTTTCCTATTCTAGAAAGCATTTGGAAAATCAAAACAAACTTGTTTTAAAAGCAAGTTTTGAAAATCAGAAAGTTTTTGCTTCATGAAATCCTGGTTTAATTGTTTTTGGATATTTTGAAAGGAAAGATTTTGTTTTGCAAAAACCAAATCATCTTGGTTTCTTTTTATCAGAGCATTTATCTCATGTTGGTAAATCATAATGGCTTTGAAAAGATTTAGAAACATGGTTCTTAGTTTTTCTATGAAAGGAAAAGAAAGTTTTATGTGCTTGTTTTTAAAATCGATAGAAGTATGTGTAGTTTTATAGGGAGTTATCAAAATAATGAATGACATCCCTATAGTTACAACATGACTCATATATGAGACCAAAAGGAAGAAAGTTTTAATGTGAAAACCATTATTAAAAAGCACTAGCTTTTATTTTTCCTTTAATCTTCATTTTAGACTTATTTGCTTAATCAAGTCCTTGTGTGGTTTTATTTTGAAAATGTTTTGATACTAAACTGTGTTTAATACAACTTAAATCTGCTCTAGTATCAAATAGAGCAATTGTATCAATTTTGAAATTATCATAAAAAAACTATTTCATTCAATATACATAGGTAATTGCCTAGAAGGTTCTGCTCTAAGTTAGACAAAGTAAGATTTTCTAAGGGATCTTGAGTTTCTTCACTATCACTAGCTTCTTCAGCTAGCTTAGAACCTAAGAGATTAATTAACTAAGAATCCTTATACCATTTTTCTTTAAGGTCCTTAAGCTCAGTTTTGATGGTTTTGATTTCTACTCTAAGATCTTGGATAGTTCCTACAAAGGGTTTACTGGTCTTTTTCCTATTGAGTATGGTTGTAAGATCATAGATAGGAGTACTAGTAGAAGCAAGATCAAATGTTTTGGAATCCTATTCTAGTGATTGCCTAAGCTATTTTAGATACTTTTTTTTTTGAACATATGGGTTATTGACATGTTGGATGATATCAAGACTCATGGATTGTTCTTTTGTAAGAACATTAACATGTTTTAGTTCTAATTCAAAATCAAAATCTAAGATTAAGGGAGATGAGGTTGTAACAATCTCATCAATTTAGAGATCTTGGTTTTCACTGAAAATCCTAGATTCTTTTTCTGACTCAAAAGTTTCTACAAGCAATGCTAAAAGTTTTGCTAGGGTTGTTTTCTTTTAGACCTAACTTATGGAGTTTTTTAGAGACTTTATAGTATTTGGAAATGTGTCCCTTCTTGCCACATTTGTAGCAAGTGATATCCCTAAAACTTGTTTTTCTAGAGAGTTTTTATACTTTCTTATGGATTTTTTAGAGGTTTTTCATAAAACTTCTCATTGGATTTAAATTTAGAATACCTATAGGATTTTCTAAGTTTTTTGGCAGATGAACATTTGAAAGATGACTTACAATCACCTTTGTAAGTCTAGGTTTTTGACAGTGTCAAGGTCGGGTCGAACTATTAGCAAAAAGTTCCAACTTCTTAACGGGTTTGTCTAAGCTCCTTCTTGAGGTGCTTTTGGAGTTTTAGGTCTTGGCAAATCTTAAGCTTCTTCTTTTTGGATTTAACTGACTAGTTCATTAAAAGTAAACTAATCATCAAGGATGACATGACTATTAAAAGCCTGATGAATGGAGTTTCTAACCTTTTCTCCTAAAAGAATAGGAAGACATGTTAAGAATTTTTCTTTCCAGAATGGTTGGTTTGAATATTCTCTAAGCATGATCCTAGTGAGGAAGGTCAACTCATACTGCTAAAAAGTGCCAAGGTTTTTTACATCTAATTTTAGACAATAAGTTAACATTCTTGTCTTTGAGATGTGAAACATCTCCAAGAAAGTGTTGTGCTATGGTCAGAATAAGGGTTGACACAACATAAATGGTTGAGAATAGGTTCTCCTCCCTTACCAGTTTGAATGGCATTTAGCATGTCTAAATGTTGGGCTGAGGTTAGGTGGTAATCCCACCATCCTTTTAATTATCCTGAGAATCCTGCAATGAGGACTTCAACAACTGTTCTGTCGATAGTACCGACTTGGGATTTGTAGGTGTTTGACACCATGGTCATTTGTTGGAGAAAATTGAGTATTTGGTACTTAATCATGCCATCTATGCTCCATTCATAAATGAAAATTGTAAATCGCACACAACAGAACTATTCTACCATTAAAAAAGAAATTTTGAGTATTGTTTTATGCATCCAAAAATTTCAATCTGATTAGTTCAATCAAAAGTTTTTACTCTGCATTAATTATAATTCAACAAAAGAAATTTTGCAAAAAGATGTTCAAAATATTGCATCAAAACAAATATTTGCTCGATGGCAAGCTTTTCTTAGCATTTTTTATTTTGACATAGAATTCATCAAAGGAATTTCAAATTCTTTGCTTGATTTTTTGATTCGTGAATTCTTACAAAATAGAGAAATGCTAAGAAAAAAGCATGAAAACCCTACAAACAAATTTCTGCCATACAGTCCCAAATAGCTATTACCCCAGCAACCACAAAACCTATTACCTATGGATTGATGCTCTCCAAAACCCAACATAACAATATAATCCACCTTTATCACAAACCATAAGCCCAACTAAGGCCCAACAAATTGATTAATGGACTAATACAATGGACAACTCTCCAAAGTTAATGGAATTATTCCAAACCTTGGCCTAAGAACACTAAACGAGTAGTTCTATTCCAACCACTCCCTATGCTTCCCAGGCACTTCTACCAAGTCAAGAAATAGTCCAAACATAACAATTGGATAACGACAAGGCATACTTATTTCCAAAACAAAGACTAGTGAGTCTTTTTCTAAGACTATCTCTCAAAATGTTTTGAGCATGACACCCAATACTTCTTAATAAATTGTTCTCTCACAATTAAAACCAAATTCAAATTAGTTTCCAAAAAATGCATTTCAAAACATATTGACAATAGAAGAAGAATTCTATGTAAATACCCTTTTTAAACCATGAGAAGGTGTTTTTCAAAAAACTGATTTTATAAACCTTAGGATCTTTTAAAACCCTAAGAATATTACCAACAACTTTTGAAACAAACTAGCTCCACTGAATTTAAACATTTCATTTTTTCAGAAAAACAGCGTGAACAATCGTATTCCACCTATAAAATTCTCAAAGTCCTTAATCATTCAGAATAGGGATAAGACTTATCCAAACCAAAACATTTTCCCGCTAAATTCACTACAACATACCCATATTCACTCACCTTTTCATATTGGGACTACAAACAAGCCTGGTTCAATATTTCCTTATTTAAAACACCAAAAGAACCCATTCATGGCTTTTCTACTTCCATGATAAAACCAATATTGCCTAATATCTATCATGGTTCTCACGATGGTGGAAAAACTTTGGTTCTATCACAAACATCCTAAAAAATCCAGTCTAATAAAGTTTTGAGCTTTTCAAAACCCACTACATACCCTTGGAAACTGAAAAGAACTTTCACCTGTTAACTCTTTTTTGTTCCAAATTCTATTGCCCATAGGTTACAATAAGGAGACTGGACTACTCTTTCTCTAATAGTCTCATCATTTTACAAAGAAAGTTCAAAACAAAATGGTATTCTTGATAAGATCAACCCATAAGCCATTCGCACGTGGCTCTAATACCAAGGTTTCCTTAAAGCCGACCCAGAACAATTCACTTTCTTAGCCTAGAAGTCCTATTCTCAAGCATTTCTGATTGTTGCCAAAACTGATGAAGAATAATTCAAAATTATGCAACAACTCCTCTAGAGTCAGATAGACCCATCCTTGGCCTAGTCTCATGCAACATCGTCATCAAGCACCTCAGCACTGTTGGTAGACTTAGGTGAAGATATTAATATTGGTATGTAAGTTGCCATTGTAAAATTTTATATAAAAAAAAGAAAGAAAAGTAGAAAAAGAGAAAAAGAGAAGAAGAAGCTTGATAGGATGAAAACCACTTGTGACATCCTATGCAAAAGTTAAGGCAAATAGGATTTTTCTAACTTATTTTCCTTTCAAGATCTCACCAAAATGCAAATCTGCTCTCTGAAAATTGGGATTTACTTGGACAATCATCATGCAAATACAACTACTGTGTAAGGTATTCTCCATCACCTCATGCATAAAGTATTGTCCACCACCTCATGCGTATTAGTCTAGTCCCATCACTCTTTTTGGATGGGGTTCAGAATGGTATTTCCAAGACCAAGTACAACGGACAAAACTCACTAACACATCTCATGGATAATATCTCCAAAATAATATTGATACATTATTCACCTATAGTATAGTGGCCGATAAAACACTATTCATCTCGTGGCAGACAAAGTACTATTCATCAACAGTTCCTCTACTTGTGGCCCAAGATGCCTTGAATATTCCAAAAGATGTTGAGTTCTCTTCTTATGTAAGAGAGCACTTTCCTTCATCTTAGATAGGCTTTTTTATGAATCACTAAAAATACATAAAACTCCCATCTACCTCTCATCTCCTTTCTCCCATGGCTATCTCATCTCTTTCTTCTTCATACCCCTTATATCCTTTGTAACCACCAGTTTCTTTGTAGGAAGAACCATTAAAGGTACTTCTAAGACTCTGTTATGTAATATTGTGATTTGTTTTATAAGTAATGTTTTGTTTATTTTCTTTCTAAAGATCCTTTTAGAATATATATGAGTTTTCTTGCAAAAGTATACTCTGCATATGATCTTCTAAATCATATGTAATAAAAAACTGAGGATCCCTCATTTCTAAAAGATAAATATTTTAAATTTTCATTGTGATCCAAAGCCAAGTATTAGTAAACCGTTCATGTATTAGTAAACTGTTCATGAAATGTATTATCTGATAAAGAATTTGAACTGGCCAGTCTAAGTGTTCATAGTTGCAACCTTCTAAGTTAAGGCGAAGTGTGCATAAGCTAGTTGATGAATTTTGTCTCTTGTCCCTGATACACCAGTCTTGTCCCCAATAAATTAAAAGTTTACTAATATATATATATATATATATATATATATATATATATATATATATATATAT
>CATIWR010042774.1:0-22564 GCA_949677035.1 Omphalea diandra
TATATATATATATATATATATATGCACATTTTAGGATTTTTTAAAAATACAAAAAATTCACTTTTTAGAAAACATTTTTTGGAGAGAGAAAAGCCCTAGTGCTAGCATACTTTAATTTTAGAGAGAGTTTGTTCATGTGAATAATTGCAAATGACATTCATCAATTTAGTAGCATCTGAATCCGACAATCTACACTCCAAGTTCAAGGTTGGGTGTTAATAGTGTAAACTCTCTATTTACCTTCCAACAGATCTATCACTTTTTCTCACGAATTGGTAAGATTCACATCCTTTTTTTTTATTTAATCTAATTTCATGGATCCTTGGTGGGATTTGATGTAGAAAACAAAATTTAGTTTTTCGCTATGCTCGTTCTACAAATCCCAACACAGTTTACTCAAATCTTAGTATCATTAGTTGTCGACAATTTAGTATCTCTCATGCTCTCCACAATTCAGTCAATTTATTTTTTCATTTAAAATTAGTTCAATGCAATTTGTTATTCTCCACATTTCGCCCTCAACTTACTTAAGCCTTTATGTCACCAACTTTCGACAATTTAGTATCTCTCCTCTTCACAATTCAGTCAATTTTAAATATTTGTATCAGTGAAGACCGTAATCATTGATCCTATTATTTCATCTTTCAAGAACAATTGAATATTTTTTTTTTCTCTAATTTTGGAATGTCTAATAAACTAATAATGTCTATTGAACTATTTCAATAGTTATATAATTGTAATTAGTATGCGATGATGAATGGAGTTGTATAATTGTATTATATAGCAATGATGAGTTGATGAGCATGTTATGCTTGGATAAATTATGGATGAATTGATGATTATGTCAAGCGTGCATGCATAATTAATTAAAGTGTTAAATTTAGAGCAAATGCAATGGTGACACTATTAGTACTATTATAATCAAATATTTGAATCATACTAAACTAACCTAGATAAAAACTAAAACACCAAATCAAACCATACCAACTTTTCAATTAAATTTGATACAGGCCCTCAATATTTGTAAAAGACTAAAGTTTAATCCACTTTCAAAATTTTTCAAAATCCTGAACAAACCAGCCTTAGTTGCAAAGCCAATGACTTGATATTTTAGTGGGTAATTTTCACTCATAATCATTAAACTATAGCTCCAATTCTACAATAATCATATAGTTAGTTTTTTATCATCAAAGTCACTAAAATAATATAAATATTTAATTCTAGTTTTTTTTATGAATTTTTCAGCTAATAAAATTTCAAGTGGCTCCTTGAATTTTTTTTTTTCTTTTTAGAAAGTGCATATTAGTCCAAATTAAGTATTTAACTATCTATTCTATTATTTAAAGGTTATTTAAGCCTCAAAAGTAAAAAATTCATATTTTACATATATAAATTTATTAAAAGAATATAAAATAATTTTTAAAAAAATAATGTCATTTAAGTAAAATAATTTTTTAAAAAAATAATGTCATTTTCTATAGTTAATAGCAATCGATATTTTCTCTAATCAATAATTTTTTAATTTTCATTGTTATCTTGAAATTTTCTTTATTCAACTTTCTCAAGTTTAATTTTCATCTCACTTATATTTAGTTTAATCTTTTTTTGGAATTTTTTTGAAAAGTAAGAAAATTTATCATTTTTTCTTATGTAAAGTAAATGTAATTTTAATTTTACATGCCAAAAGTAAAATATATGTTACAAATGTAAACTTTATATATATATGCAAAAAAATTATTTTCAAAATATTTTCATCTTAAAATTTTTCCTTAATTTTAACTCTATTTTTAAGTCAGTACTTAGAGAAATTAATTGCTTAAATACACTAGGTTGATGTAAAGGGATCCTTCAAATATGTTTGAGTGCAACATGAAAATAATATATAATTTTATTATTAGAGTACATTAGTAAATATCAAATAATACTTTTAAAATTTAATTGATATAAAGTAAAATTTTTCAAGAAAACTTTCTAAAATGATATAAAATGATCAATTATTTCAGAAATAAATTATTAAATCTCAAATTGAAAAATATAAGAGACTAAGTCCGACAATGACAGAACTTTTTCAAAAAAATTCAAAATATGTATTACTAATATCGACAATAACATCTATCTATTTGATGAAAAATATTTTATTTTTAATCTATTTTTATATTCTATATAAATTTATTCATTTAAAATAAAAAGTTTATTTTTTATTATTTAAAAACCTTTAAATCCTATATTAACTAAAAATATGAATTTGCACTAATATGTAATTTTCAATAAAAGTTTAAAGGACTAATTAAACTTTTATCCTCTAAAAACTCATTTGAAAACTAATCTAAGATACTTATAATAATTTAATGACTTATACGAAAAAAAATTAATTATACAACCATCAAAAAATTCAGTTATAATTTCATAACTACGACAAATTACCCATACTTTAGCAATAGGTGACGAAAATATGTCCAGCTAGGCTTCTCCCACTTGAAAGACTTAGGTATTGATGCACGACAGATTTTCTTATTTCAGTTTTTGTATAGTATTTTCATGCTATTGAACAAAAAACTTTAGCTCATCACTTGATCAAGACACCATGCATCCTAAAATCAAAATAAGTTCATAAAACTACAATCGAAATCTTCCCCCACCCCCCCGCCCAAAAAAAAAAAAAAGAAAAAAAAACACCCTTTTACATAAAAGTACCGCCAACCTTTGGTGTTTTCAAACAGATCATGCAGATAGAGGGGTCCTATCTGTAGAAACTGTGTTAGCAAGGAGCTGCTGCTGCTTAAAAGCTAACATCTTATTTAATGCACCAATATATGCCTTCACACTGGAAACCACAATATCCATTCCAGCACCGCATCCGCTGCAACCAATGCACCAAACCAAAAAAAAAAATGTAAAACAAAATAAAGTAAGATAGATGAAACTATAGAATATAAAAGAATAAACAAATAACAAATAAAAAATAAGAATGATTTATTAAGCAAAAAGATGTGCAAGAACTTGAGACAAAGCAAAGCTATACCTAAATGTACGTTGAACTGGTCTGCCAGTTAAAGCATGAGTAAGTGAGAACTGGTTCTCTTTATGAATTAAAACTCTTGTAGTAGCTATTGCATCAATACCTTCAGAAACAGCATTCATGGAATATTCAAGCAGTTCAACTGGTTCCTGCAATAAAAAAGAAGCAAACACTAGACCACCAGTTTGCACTAAATAATCATCAAGCCCTAGCAACAAGCATATGAAATGTTGGATAATTTACATTAATAGTCATTAAATTATTATCCAATTGTATTGGAGTCGCAAAACTTTTAATTTTCATAAGTTTCTATTTTTATTGCAATTAGGTATAATCATCAAATTTTCAGTCCTTAGATGATTAGACTGATGTCACAAGCAAATTTTTCAACCTTTTTAATATGATTAAATATGACTGGCACATAACACTTTTACCTGTATATTTTCTTTATCTTAAATCAGATATGAACCTAAAAAGTAAATCTCATTATTCAAATCAAAATTATATTAACATTGACAATTCGATTTATCAAAACTATTTTAACATTGTCAATCTATAAGAGTATTAGAAGGCCGTTTTGGGGACTTTAACACTAAAAAATGGAAAATCATACCTGATTGCAAAAAAAAGAATGAAGTTTTGTGACCACAATAGTATTTGGATCAAAGTTTAATGACTACTAATATGTATTACTAAAACATCTGAAGCAGGAAGAATAGATAAATACAAAAAATTCATCCATTAACAAGATTAAGCACAAACAAAAATTAAAAGCAATGTATGTTCAACTGACATGTTAACCTAAGAAAAATTCACACAACCAACAATACAAGCATTGCCCACGTATAGAGTACGCAAATTACTTAGCGCACCACAAAATAAATCAACTGATGTTTCCCTATCCTAGACAAAGGCCTCAAACTAATGACAAATAAAACAACGCTCAACAAGAAACAAAATTAAAAATCAACGTACCCTAGAATTAAATTTTAAAATATCTGTCATGAGGCCAATTTTGGGTTCTCACATGTTCTTTATTAATCAATACATACTTCTACACTTTTTTAGCCAGATTCTATTTGTCTTTAAGTAAATCATTCTCTAACAAACAGGTCTCCTTTGGGGCACCGCTTATTCCATTATCTACCTGTTGAAATGCTAAAATGGGCTTCACCAAATAGGTCTACAGATTAAAACCTTTTCTCAAAAAATTATTTGTTCAACCACCTACTTTGATCACTATTGAACAAAGAGTTGGTCATAATCTGAAGATGGAACTGAAAATTCAAGGAATCTACACACTATATGCTAGGACATGTACTGCCAAGAACAAGGACTTAAAATTCACAAGAAAATAGATATTCTTCCTTTTGTTTAAGACTGATGTAGGCAACAAGCCATCAAAGTCAAATACGCAAACTTATATTATCAATTACCTACAAAAATCATTTGTTAGTTATGTAGGTAATTACAGAGCATTAAGGAATCTTTTTCCTACGTGGATTAGAAATTCTAATTAGGAAAATCCTAAACCAATGCTAAATGGGATAGTAAATTTTTTGAACATTCCTAAAAATTCATAAACAATACTAAAATCTAATCTTCCTAATTAGAAAATACACAACAAAAAGGAAAATTTCATAATTAAGACGTAAATTAAAGTAATTCCTAAATTTTATTTTCCTCAACTGCACCATTCTGTCAAACCATAAACCTTATTTCTATCCCTGAGAGCACAATAGTTATCTATCACCCAACCAAGGTTTTCAAACCCACTCTAGCCGTCAAATTGGTGAGGTAGAGGGTCATGACTCATGGAGGCACAGGCTCTATTAGGGTTGATGCTCAAATAAGGATTACACCAGAATTCAATCAAAAGACTATCATATATGTTTATACTAAATAGTAATCATAAAAATCACAACTGAAAACAAAATAAAATTAGTGACTTAAGTAAAATTTTACAAGTCAATATTAAAACAACTTGGATTAAAATTTTAATACAATATCTAATAAATACTTTGAAACTTTTTATTCAAATATGAAGCAGAGTAATAGAACAAATACCAAAAACTCTATTTATATTTTTACTAATACACAATTAAGAAGTGTAGCTTTGATATTTTTCTTCACATAAAATTGTTAAATATAATGCTACAAAAAAAAAAAAGAAAATGACTACAATTATTTTTATAAGAACTTAAATATTAATTTGTTGTGAACAATATAGCATCTCCTCATCTAGACTGCATAGAAATGGCATTCAAGTTTCTCTCCAAGGACCTACAATCAGGTTCTCCAACTTACCAAGTGGCAAACTTTTCTAGCTGGGGGAAATAACAGCTTCTTAAGCTGCACATCACCTAACCTCAATTCCTATCCACTTGAATTGGGAACAGGTCAATGGTTGAACTGGCCAGATAACATGGTTTAGGCAGACTCTGTAAACTTGAGTTCCGTAAAATTGTTAAATAGAATGCTACAAAAAAAAATGATTACAATTAATTTTATAAGAACTTAAATATTAATTTGTTATGAACAATATAGCATCTCCTTATCTAGACTGTATAAAAGTGGCATTCAAGTTTCTCTACAAGGACCTACAATCAGGCTCTCCAACTTACCAAGTAGCAAACTTTTCTAGCTGGGGGATATAACAGCTTCTTAAGCTGCATATCACCTAACCTAAATTCCTACCCACTTGAATTGGGAACAGGTTAATGGGTGAACTGGCCAGATCACATGGTTTAGGCAGACTCTGTAAACATGAGTTTCGTAGCTAGTGCAGACCAGCCACTGTCCAATTTTCCCGAGTTTGAGAACAGTTCCCATGACTGTGACCTGCGCAACAGTTCAAGAAGGTTTTTTTGCAATGTCACATTGAAATTGCAGGTAAATTTGAATTAAACCTTCACAATGAGATCAACAGCCCTGTATCCTGCATCTACTGGGCCAGTTCCAACAGCACATTCAATGTGTTCTTCACCATTAGCATCAATGAGTTTAATTGTCGCAGTAGAGAGACCAAGTGTTCCACAAGTAACCTATATGTAAAGTACATTTCAGTTGACCATTCACTTTGAGAATTAAAAGTAATATAGCATGATCAACAATGCTAATGGACAATATCAGAATAAAATTCCAAATTTACCTGCAGATCTTTAAGCTTCCATACAACATCTGGCTGAAAAACTTCATCTGACACTAGAGCTATCAGGTCAGCATCACTAACTCTCTGGAATGCGGGAATTTAGGAGAGAGTCAACAACCACCTCAAAATAAAAGAACTAGAGCACCAAGAATTCAACCACAAACTCAACTTGTAAATTGCTTTCTAAATTGAAAACTGTACTAAACAAACCCATAACTTTAACTACTACATCTATATATTTGTTTATAATATTTGCATTATTTTATATTTTAAAGACTTATAGTCTATATCATAGTATCTGGTTTTGGGCTCTCATTTGGATTTAAAACCCACGTTAATGGCCCCAGACCACATCAAACCACAATATTTTAGCTCGACATTGTTGAAATAATTCAGTTTGAGAAATTCTTTCCTCAATGCAAATCAGACCATGCATATGTTTCCCGCTCCACAGAATTCAAGAAAAATGATTTTCAAACCATGTGTATGGACAATCATAAAACTCAGAACTCAAAGCATGTGCATGTTGAACAAGTTTACCCCCAACAACACAATACTACATAAAAACAGCAGTGTAAACTTGGATGACTGCATTAATAATCTAAAGAGAATTTATGATACAGGCAAATATGATCAGGGGAAATAAACTATGATTGACTCAATGGCATGGGAAAAATCATCAATTGCTTATCTTCACCTTTTTTGTTTCAGCTACTGCCTTGAAACTCCAAAAGATATTGTCAAGTTGCTCATCATTCATCTCATAACCAAGCTGAAAGGAGCAAGAACAGCAAATGGCTAAACAAAAGAGCAAAAAAGACGGGTGATTGATCAACTCTCACTTATGGAAATCTTTGTTTTACCTGTTTTAGTTGATCTTTCAAAGCGTGGCGGCCGCTTTACCATAAATGTCAAAAGAACATGGAAAATTCATGATTTTGTTAAACTAAAATTTGTCGATACTATAAAAACAAATGGCGTACCAACAAAAGTTAGCAATGGCATCCATGATGATTAAACAACACAAATTTAAGAAAGCACTGTGCTATTCAAGAAAATATATTTATCTTGGCCAACAATTAGCCAACTCACTCGTTACTTAGCTAATAACAACCAATGGTCATAGGGGAATATCTTCCCCCAACTATAGAAGAACCATACCAAATACACACAAAGCAAAGCTGGGTGAAAAAATCAACTTCAAGAGGTTGGAAAAGCAGAACAATTACAGAAAAAAAAAAAAAAGGAACATAACGAGTATTAGAAATTCCAGAAATTTTCTCCATAATCTAATTCACATATAGCAGGAAAAGATTGCAATGCTTAAGCAATATTGTCTTAAACATCACATAAATGTGTAGACACTAGTTTTATCATCCCCAAGGAGTCATCCCCATGGTAAAGGCTTCAGGTTTGAATCCTGTTGGAGGGGTAGTGAGGATTTATCAGAAGAGGAGGGCTACCCCTCATTATGTTGCTCATCCAATGGACCAATGGAAAGAAGTTTGATCATATACCAATTCAGCACTTTTAGTAATAAATATGACAGCTGGTAGCACCACATATACTTCTACCTTGTTAGCAATAGTACAGGTTGACATGTAATACCTGTATGAAAATTACTTTCTTTTCTTTTTTTTTTTTTACCCCAAAAAAAAAGTCAAGCCTCTTTTATACATATTTCTTCACATTGATCAATGAAAGCCTTACTTCCTATATTTGAAAATTATTAGAAGTAAAATTCCAGAGGATTGTCCCATTTTATAATCCCTAAAAAAATGGAAAGAATTTCTCTAAATCATGAAATAGGAAAAAAGATAGTCAGACCAGACTTTTCCTCCAAAGTCCAAAACAAACCATAACTCACATAAAAATGCAGAGGAAGAAATTTAAGGAAATTTTTTGCTCAATGAGAATGTTATTCTGGAACTAATGTACTATAATGTTATTCTGGAAGTAATGTACTATCTTAGGAATTTACAATTTACATATTTTGCAGCCAACTGGAGCTTCCTTTCTCATGTTCTTTATTTTTTTTAACTAAGTCCTTTATTTTTTTTAACTAAGTCCATGCCATCCTTTGTAATTAGTTAATCCCGCATGAGATTGCAATCTTGCAACTCTGGCGACAAAACCTATAGAGTTCAACTTCTGATGGGACACGTTAGCAACATGTTTACAAACAACGTACCAAACATGCTTCAAAGGCTCAAGCACTTGTTTGGAACATGGGGGATGATGAAGAAGCTGATTGTGAAATTTATTAGGTTTGAGAAAATATTATTTCTGGTTGTTGCAAGAATATTTTTTTTTTTCTGGTTTTTAACAAAATAGGAATAAGTTGTCCTAATATCTTTAGAAGTTTTTAATTTTATTAATTATAGTTGAGTAGAGTTTACTATTGTCGAGTCTTATTCTAGTCTTTGTTGGATTAGGATAAAGTGTTATTTAGAAAATCCTATAAGGATTAGGAGTCTAAAGGACCTTGGGTTTAGGATTAGCTACTCCTATAAATATCTAAACTTGTAACAATTATTATTCAGTTTTCACATTCAATAAACAAGAAGTTCCTGCAATATTTGCTTTAGAATTGTGACACTCAATTCTATTCATTTAGGTGCGACTCCTAAACCTTTTAAGTGTGACTCTTAGAAGTTTTCTCATATTTTCTTTCCTTTTACGTCTATTTCAGATCTGAATTCAGTCAAATTAGACCTGAAATTCAGTTTCAACTCCTTTTTTTCCCCACAAAATTCAACGCAGAACAGAGTGCCAATTCTGTCCTACATCAATTTTGGTATCAGAGCTTCAAGATCCTGCAATAATAATGACGAACACTAAGCTAAACTCAAGATGGATGCTATGCAAACAAGATATGACGCAACAATTACCAAATTAAGAGATGAATTGGCTAATCAAATAGACACAACTATTATCAAACTAGAAGCTAGGATGGAATAGCTAATGAAGATGTTTCAAGACCATCAAAATGTTGCCCAAGTCATCCCTAAACAACCAGCTGTAGGAATTGATCAGGTGTTACAGGTTGAACATAGGAATGGTGAGGAAGATCAGCAAATTAATCAGAACCTACATAACCAAGAACAAGAACAAGAACAAGATACATCAGGAGATATCACCAAGAAAGTCAAGGTTGATGTCCTGAATTTTGAAGGCAATGTCAATCCAGCAATTTTTTCTGATTGGTTGAATAGTATTGAATCCTACTTTGACTGGTATAATATGGAAGACAATCAAAGAGTGAGATTTGCCAAGACGAAACTTACAGGATTGGCAAAAATATGGTGGTATAGCATTGAATATGAGTTGCAAAGATCAGGACAATTACCAATAACAAGCTGGGGTTACAAGAAAAATATTTGCCTTATAATTATCCTGAGAGGATTCGAGAACGTGTATGTTTTAAGGCAAGGCAGCATGTCTATGACTGAATATATGCAAAAGTTTGAAGAGTTGACAATCTGTAGCAAAATGATGGAAGATTCTTTACAAACTATGGGCTGATTTAAGGCTTGCCTAAGAACAGATCAGGAGGGAATTGTTTAGGTAACATCTAACATCTTTAGATCATGCATATCAAGTAACACTAGATATTGAGGAAGGGTTCAGTTACCATCTAGGAAAAAAAATTGGGATTCAAGCTAGAGGCTCAACAATTAAAAGAGGATTTAGGGCAAATCGCAGCAGCAAATTTACTACTTCACAGCCATCTAATTGCTCCAACAACTCAAAGCTGCCTTCTTCAAATACTACCAATGGCAAAGGAGGAGGTATTGAATGCTTTAAGTGTAGAAAAATTAGACATATGGGATATCAATGTCCAAGGAAAGAAAATATGCATATTGGAGAGGAATATGTTGACGAAGAATTATCACAAGAAGATTGTGAAGATAATTCTGGTGAGTTTGGAGATTATACAGATGATGATTTACAAAATAACGGCATTGATTATACCCTTCTTTCAGTTGTGAGGCATATTTTAGCAACTCAAAAAAAAAAAAAAAAAGACGACGATTGGCGATGTGCTTCAATATTTCAAACCTTGGTTTTATGTAGCGACAAAGCAAAGAGGCTAATCATTGATGATTGGAGTTGTATGAATGTAGTGTTAACAACCATGGTGAAACGTTTCAATCTTCTAACTGAACTGCACCCACATCCTTACAAGGTGTCTTGGATTGATAACAGTACTATTCCAGTAACTCTGTTGTCTTGTTACTTTTAAATGTGGTGGTTATAGTGATTCTATACTTTGTGATATTATTCCTATGCAAGTAAGTCATCATTCTTGGTCGACCATAGCTTTATGATCAAGATGTGAGGCATAATGGAAGGGAAAATACCTATTCATTTTCTATGGGAAAGAAGTCCTTTGTCTTGAAACCAATGAGTTCTCTTGATATTAAGAAGTACGGGCAGAAAGCTTCATCTATGGCAAAAATTAAAGGTGATAATCAAAAGAAATATCTTCACATTCTAGCTAAAAGACGATCAGAAGTGGAAAGTCCAGATTCCAAAGTGACATTTGTTGTAGTGGCACGAGAAATGAAGGAAACAGCAGTTAAAACAGCCCCTAAGATGCCTCCAAAAGTGGTTGATTTATTGCAAGATTTTTCTGATGTAGTGTTGAAGGATTTACCAAATAATATCCGTCCTTTACGAACTATACAACATGCAATTGATCTTATTCCAAAGGCTCAATTGCCTAATCTACCTGCCTATCATATGAGTCCTAGTGCACATGAAGAACTTAAAAGGCAAGTAGATGAATTATTTTCAAAGGGGTTCATTCGTGAAAGCATGAGTCCATGTGTTGTTCCAACATTACTCACACCAAAGAAAGATGGCAATTGGCACAAATGTATTGATGGTCGAGCCATTAACGAGATAGTGAAGTACAAGTTTCCTATTCCTCGTCTTGATGATATGCTTGATGTTATAGTGAGATCAACTATCTTCTCAAAAATAGATTTGAAGAGTGGATATCATCAACAATGAATTAGGCCTGGTGATGAATGGAAGGCTGCATTCAAGACGAAGGATGGCCTTTACGAATGGCTAGCCATGCCATTTGGGCTTTCTAATGCCCCTGGCACCTTTATGAGGTTTATGAATCAAATATTTCAACCATTCATTGGTTGTTTCCTCGTCCTATATTTTGATGATATTCTTATATATAGCAAGACCAAAGAAGAGCACCTCTCTCATCTACAACAAGCAATGAGAGTCGTCCATCAGGAGAAGCTATAAATTAATTAAAGAAGTGTTCTTTCATGAGCTCAAGTATTGTGTTTTTGGGATTTGTGGTGTCTTCAAGGAGAGTTGAAGTTGATAGTGATAAAATTAAAGTTATTCAAGAATGGACAATTCCAACCATTTTGCATGAAGTTCGAAGCTTTCATGGCTTAGTAACATTCTATAGGCATTTCATTAGAAATTTTAGCACTATAAGGGAGCCTATTACTAATTGCATGAAGAAGGGTCAGTTTGAATGGACCAAGACAGCTTCCAAAGCTTTTGAAGAAATCAAGAACAGGATGACTGAAGCACCTGTTTTAAGGTGGGTAAACTTTTCTAAGGTATTTGAAGTAGCTTGTGATGCTTCTCAAGTAGGCATCGGAGGAGTATTAAGTAAAGAAGGTCATTGTATCGCTTATTTTAGTGAAAAATTAAACGAGGCAAAACAAAAATATTCAACCTATGACAAAGAATTTTATGTAGTTATTCAAACTCTTCAAGATTGGCACTATTATTTAATTTCCATGGAGCTTGTTTTATATTCTAACCATGGAGCCCTAAAGTACATTAACTCCCAAAAGAAACTGAACTTTCGCCATGCCAAGAGGGTTGCTTTCTTGCAAGAATATACCTATGTAATCAAGCATATAAAGCTCGAGATGAGAACAAGGTAACAGATGCACTTAGTAGGGTGGAGCTAACCCTTACTTCAATGCTTGTCCAAGTTGTGTGTTTTGAGCTACTAGAGGACAATCATCAATCTTGCAAGGATTTCAATAGTATTTATGCAGATTTAATGATTGGACAACATACTAATTTTCCTGATTTTTCACTACATGATGGTTTTTTCTTTAGGGGATCGCAGTTTTGTGTGCATGATACTTCTTTGCTTATTTTTATTGGCCTAATGTAAAGCAAGATGTTGCTAGAGTTGTTGCCAAATGTAGGATTTGTCAAGTATATAAGGGTAAAAAGCAAAATACAGGTTTGTATACTCCGCTACCAATACCACATGCTCCTTGGCAAGATTTAAGCATAGATTTTGTGCTTGGATTGCCAAGAACTTTAAGGGTTCGTGATTCTATAATTGTGGTGATCGTTATTCTAAAATGGCTCGTTTTATTTTTTGTACTAAGACTGTTGATGCACTTCACATTGCTAAATTTTTCGTTAATGAAGTTATTCTAGAATGGTTTGCCTACAACAATTGTTTCATATCGTGATTCTAAATTTATGAGTTATTTTTGGAAGTCTTATGGAGGAGTTTAAATACAAAACTAAAATTTCCCTCCTTGTTTCATCCACAAACTAATAGACAAATTGAGGTGGTTAATAGAAGTTTGGATGGTCTCCTTCAATGTTGAGTTGGTGACCAAGTTCATAATTGCGATCAAATTCTTCCTATGGTTGAATTTGCTTATAATAGTTCTATCAATTACAGCACTAGGTGTGGTCCTTTTGAAATTGTTACAAGGGTACTTCCTCGAAAACCTATTGATTTGGTTTCTTTGCCTATTGCACATCATTTTAGTGTTAAGGCCGAAGTTTTTAGTAGACATATTTGTGATATACATGATGATGTTCGGAAACAGATTGCTATAAGCAATGAGGGGTAGAAGACAATAGTTGATTTAAAATGCAAGTTTGTTGAATTTTAAGAAGGTGATATGGTGATGGTTCGCATTAGGCCTAAAGGATTTCCTAACGGTACTTTCAAGAAGCTTCATTCAAGATAGGTCCTTCCAAAGTTTTCAAGAAAAGAAGTTCAAATGCTTATGTTATTGAATTGCCTAAAAGTAATATATACCATATTGAGGAGCTTACTTCATATAATGGTCATGATAATGTGCCTAATGATGAGGTTATAGCCAGGCTTCCTCCCATACCTCTCAAAGAACAAATAGAAGATATTGTTGATTATCAAGTGGTTTCTACTAAAGGCGGTGGTCATCAAAAGTTTATAGTCAAATACGTAGGTCATCCACAATCCGATTATACGTGAATAACTGAAGAAGAGTTACAAAAGCTTGATCCTCGTCTTTATAATTGGTTTCATGCTTTTAACTTGATGGCGTCAAGTTCTTCCAAGCTGGGGAGAAATGATGGACACATTGGCAACATGTTTACAAACAACGTACCAAACATGGTTCAAAGGCTCAATCACTTGTTTGAAACATGAGAGATGATAGGTAAGCTGATTGGAAAATTTATTAGGTTTGAGAAAATATGATTTCTAGTTGTTGCAAGAATTCTGTTTTTTCAACAAATTCTGGCTGCTATAGGAATTATGGTTTTAGCAAAATAGGAATAAGTTTTCCTAATATCTTTAGAAGTTTATTAATTATTGTTGAGTCTTGTTCTAAATCCTTGTTGGATTAGAAAAAGGAGTTTATTATACTTGAGTCTTATTCTAGTCCTTATTGGATTAGTATAAAGAGTTATTTAGAAAATCCTTTAAGGATTGGAAGCCTAAAGGACTTTAGGTTTAGGATTAGTTACTGCTATAAATATCTAAACTTATAACAATTATTATTCAGTTTTCATATTCAATAAACAAAGATTTCTGCAATATTTGCTTTAGAATTGTGAGACTCAATTTTATTCCTTTAGGTGTGATTCCTAAACCTTCTAAGTGTGACTCTTAGAAGTTTTCTCATAGTTTCTTTACTTTTTCCTCTATTTCAAATCTAAATTTCAATCTAATCAGACCTGAAATTCAGTTTCAACTCCTTTTTTTTCCGCAAAATGCAATGAAGAACAGACTGTCAATTCTGTCCTACAAAGACTTCAGTACATTCTCAGGATATAATCAACACCTCATCTATAGTGAGCACAATAGTAACATGTCTTTCTTTCAGTTTGACAACAAAATGCAATCACTACAAGCAACATATAAGACATTAACAAAACAAGACAAACAAAATGAGCCAACATATCAGCACAGAAGACTGATACCTGAGTTTTCCAAGGACAATCCCAACATCATCAGATCTTTCAAGACCAATATCTTCAGGAGATATAATCTCATATGTACCTTTGTGTTTTAGCATTCCATCCTAAAGAATAGAGATTGTAGAGATGGTGTGAGGAAATATATCTCATTAACGTAAAGTTCAAAAACGAAGGACTTTGATATGCAGTTAGTAGTCAGGAGATATCTTCCCAACCCAATATACATAGCTGGTAAAGGAACCACCATTTTAAGCAAACAAATGGACAAAGATATTGATGCAGGAACAGCCTAAATCCAAAGAAAATAAAACTAGAAAATCATACGATTTACAGATAAGGCATGTATACAACCTTCAAAGTAAGATCAAGGCCCAAGATGTCCTCTAAGACATCAGTTGCATTAAAGCCAAACACAAAATGTCAATAGAAGAGAATTGTTCATTGACAAGCTATTAAGCAACATTCTGAGGCCACCATACCAATTTTGATAATAACTACATTAATTACATTTAGGATTAATTTACATGCATTGCCATTATCTCACAACTGACTTTCATTTCACATAATTACAAAAGTAATAAATAAAGTGATGTACGAATGTTTAATGAATTTATGGTTTTGGCAATAAGAGTCTAAAAGTTCATATATATATCACGTAGCAAAGCAGCAGAAATGTGAGGAAATGGGGAGGTTGTGTGTGTGTGTGTGTGTGTGAGTTTTATAGTACCAACCTGATGTATGCCACTTTCATGTGCAAAAGCATTAGCTCCAACAATAGCCTTGTGTGGCTGCACATGCAATCCAGTGTATTCTTCTACCTAAAGAATCAATGGCAAGAAAGGAAGATATAAAGCACATTCAAATAAAGGAGAAAAACTATTAGGAACTTGATACCATCTTGCTTGTCATTGTGATGTGTCTAGAATTAATTCCAGTATAAAGACCCCCTAAGACATGTTCTCCACGGCATTTTATGGCCATTACAACCTGCATGTTTGTAATTAGACTTATCAGAACCAAATAAATAGCAAACAAAACAATTAAAGTGGGAAGCAAATAAGACATGGGAAATAGTGACAACGTATAAATGGTTCAAAACTGTCAAAGAAGTGAAGTCTACTTATAGAAACTTTAAGCTACTTCAGAAATGCAGTTAAAACACAATTCCACGCACAAGCTTTGATAATCAAAGAAACAGTGTAAGCACGCTAGGTGTACAAGGACAAGGAAGAAAAAGATACTCCTATGCAACTATCAGAAAACAGTTAAGTCCACTCACAGAAACCCTGATGCATATTTCATAACATAAGGTTTGAGCAGAGAGAAAAATAATTACTGGAGTTTGATAATTCTAAAAAATACCCAAACAAGTTTGTTAATCAATTGCTATTTACATATACCCAAACATTTTTGTGAGTCTCCTACATTCCAAAATCTATGACCAGATTGGACTATTCTGTCAACCACCTATGATAAATTTGGCAGGTGTTCAGCATGTAATAATTAATTAATAGTGAATCTTTCACATAAAAAGATGAATCAGATCTGGTAAATAAGTTTAACAGAGCACATGCAAGCGTCAATCATCCCAAGGACAGTTCCCAAACTATTCATACTGACTGCTAAAAATTAAGTTCCTTTGTTTTCAAGCGGCTGTGATAGTTAAAAATGAGTGTTCCTTTTTACCAATTTTAGAAGGAAGCATAGCCAATAACACCCCCCATAAAAGGCACGACCTTGGTGTTATAGCAGAAAATTGGCAATATGCCTTATGGAGAATCTTGATGACTTAAAGTTCATTTCCATCCACTAAAGAAGGAAGCACCAATATTTGTGCCCAAACACTGACCTCCTCCAATGAAGCATTTCCAGCTCTTTCACCAATGCCGTTGATTGTTACTTCCAATTGTCTTGCACCTGCATAAGCCCCCTGAACTTAGTAAAAGCAGGGATGTGAGCATCTAGTCCCAATTCAATATGCATTAAGCAGAATCAGAAGAGCAATGACATACCGCTAAAGTGTTGGCTGTAGAAAGTCCAAGATCATTTTGACAATGCGTTGAAATAATAACATTTTCAATTCCAGGGGTATTGGCTTTTATGTCAGCAATCAACTGCCCAAACTCACTAGGCAATGTTATTCCAACAGTATCAGGTATATTCAGGGTTGTTGCACCAGCCTTGATAGCTTCACCCAAGATATGATACAAGAATTCTCTGTCAGATCTGGCGGGACACCCAGTAAAAAACAATGATGAGAGACAGATAAATAAGACATAATCATCTGTAAAACTATCATGTAATCAAAACATTTGACAAGATCACAATAACATAAATTTTCGTCATTTCTTTGCACCAAAATTATCTAATAAAAAAAATTTCCAGCACCAGCTATAATAAACAAATTATATAAAAGTGATCAAACATTCGAACCTGCCAGCATCCTCTGGGCTAAACTCAACATCATCGCATCCTAAACTCCTAGCAAACCTGACCATACTCCTAGCGATCTCTAAAACTTCCTCTTTACTCTTCCTCAACTTATACTCCATGTGGATCCCACTGGTCGCGATAAACGTATGAATCCTCGGCCTCTTAGCATATTTAACGGCCTCCCACGCCGTCCTAATATCCTTTTCATTACACCTTGACAATCCGCAAATCACTGGAACATAGCCGTCATCGTCAACGGCGTTTCCGATTTCCTTAGCAATAGTCTTCACGGCCTCAAAATCTTCTTTAGACGCGGCAGGGAATCCAGCCTCGATTATGTCGACACCGAGCTTCGACAGTTGACGTGCAATGTCCAGCTTTTCCTTGGAGGTGAGGGTGGCACCCGGGGACTGCTCGCCGTCGCGGAGAGTAGTGTCGAAGATGCGAACATAAGAAGGGTCCAGAATGCGGTTGGGGATGTACTCGGGGCGGCGGGGGGTAGGCGAAGTGGCAGCTGCGGCGGCGGAGGATGAGGAGGAGCAGGAAATGGTGGTTTTGAGGAGGGAATGGGAAAGCAAACGGGAACGTTTGGATGGGAAATGGAGGAAAGAAGGAGAGAATTGTGAAGATTTGGAAGTGACATGCAAGATGGTGAATTTAGATGCTGCGGTGGAGGAGATAGACGACGACGCCATTGATGATGAGGATAATAAACCCTTGCAGCACTTGGATAGCAAGATTTAAGTTTGTAGCTTATATCTATATTATTTTATTATACATAAAAGCACGATGGCCAAAACTTAAATCAATTTAAGTATGGATATTTTATGTATTAGACAAATTTTTAAAAAATATATATCATAAAAATAAATTAAAAAATAATATATATATATATATATATAAAAGGTTTAAAATAAAAAATTTATTTATTTATTTATTTTAAATATAGAAGTTAATAAAGAAAATTTGACACTATTAATTTTATGTTTATACTATAAATTACATCAAAGAAAGATACATAATTTTTTATAAGATAAAGTCACACACATAATTTTTTTATTTATTTTAATAAAATAATTACATGAGTTATATTAATTTGTCTATCAATAATCAAATAAATATATCATATTAACATATAAAATAAATATATAGCAATGTTTTCATTCCTACCAAATTATATTCAAATAGTTTTTCAATAGATTTTTATCATAAACTTTAAATAAATTTTATTGTAATAATTATATTTTAATATATTTGATGAATTTTAGATTTTATAAATAATTAAAAATATACAAAACTTAAAAAAATGAAAACATTTAGTTTTCTTTGCTCTTTTGGCCTACACTGAGGCTTGCAAATTAATTTAATCTTTCCTCTTAGGTTGGAAAATGATATGAGTAGGTTTAATTTACTTTTTCAATTGTGTGATGATTTAACTTAACTGCTAAAGTTTTTGAAGTGAATAAATTTTAAAAATTTCTAAATGAGATATCTAAAATCAAATATAAAATATTTGTACAAATATTAGCATATTTTTGTTATTTATTAGGTTGGAGAATATATGTGTGTGGAAATTTAACTTTTATAAGAGATAAAAATAAAAAAAATATTTGAAAAATAATAAAAGAAAAATAAAAAAGTGAATTAATAATGATTTTAGATATAATTTTAAAACAATTATAATGCCAATTCTACATGATATGCCATTGGAGAAGTGTTATAGGAGGCAACGGAATTGCTTAACATCAACCTAAGCAAATTATTAAATGTTTAGGCAAAAGGACAAAAGATTAGTTGTTTAATTTGGATTTTTTTCTTGCATGGACCTCCCTACTTTAAGACTTCCATTCTCTTGCCCAGATTCATCCTCTTCCTTTATATTTTTATTCTAATTTTTTATTAGGGATGACAATTGATATGCTTCCTGTAGGTATCCACCCAAATCCTTTCCTAAATCTAATAGGGTAATATGAGAGTTGACATGGTAATGGATACGGGTAAATCCATACTCAAAAAAAAATAGCATTGGGTTTGGATAGGATATAGATAATGCAGTACCCTACCTGTACCTATAACCATACACTACGCTTATCAATACTCTTTTTTTAAAAAAAAATACATCATGTTTACCTGCATTCAAACTTATTTCTATGTCTTATATATACACACACAAGAGATTAGTCCGAATTAGACAACTAATATTTTATCCTTTATCCTTTTGCCTAGACATCTAACAAGTTACATAGATTGATGTTAAGCAATTCCGTTTCGTGCAATAGCACTTCTCTAATGGTATATCGTGTACGATTAGCATTATGAATTTATCTTTGATTATTTCTAAAATCATTATTAATTTGCTTTTTAATATTTTTCAAATATTTTTTAATTTTTGAGTTTATATATCATAGCTATATTATTTTATTATCTATAAAAGCACATATGAGTTTAAAACCTTTGAATAGATAGAAATATCTTACTTTAAAGGTTAGTTTACATATTTTATGTATTAGTCAAATTTTTAAAAATATAATGAAAATAAATAAAAAAATAAAATACTTGGATGTAAAGAGTCCAAAATAGAAGTTAATTAATAAATTTATTTTTGAATACAAAAAGTTAATAATAAAAAAAACTCGAGCACTATCTATTATATATTTATACAATAAATTACATCAAAGGACAATATATGAATTTAATGAAGAAAAAGATTTAATCAAGTAAATTTTTAGTATAACATTTCATTGACTATTGACCATGAGAATTAATATTAATCTTCGGTAAGGTAAAGTCATATGCATGGTTTTTCATTTATTTTAGTAAAGTAACCACATCAATACTTTCAATTTACTTATCTACAATTAAACAAATATATAATATCAATATATAAAATAAATATACAACAAACTTTTGTCCACATCAAATAATTATACGTGTTTTAAATAAATTTTCAGCACATTATCATCGATTTCATTAGACTAATTATATTTTGATATATTTGACAAGTTTTATGTTCTACAAATAATTAAAAATTTTAACAAAAAAACTTAAACAAAAAATGAAAACATTAAATTTTTTTAAAAAAAAATCTAGAAAAACGAAAACACCTTCAAAGCAAGATGAAAATTTGTTCGATTGTATTACACTCTTAGGATCTTTGATAAAACAAGGCATGGCCCTACACTATAGTTGTGACCATCATCTGCCATGATTCACGACAATCTTGTAATTCCCTTGACTTGAGTTTTCTTGCTCTTTTAGCCTATACTAAGGCTCACAACTTAATTCAAATTTTCTTTTTAGGGTTGGAAAATTGATATGAGTAGGTTTAATTTGCTTTTTCATGTGTTAGATGATTTAACTTATTTGCCAAAGGTTTTGAAGTGAATATAGTTTAAAAAAAATTAAATAAGAGATCTACAATCAAATATGAAATATTTGTATAAATTTTAGCATATTTTTGTTATTTATTGTCATCAAAATAATAAAACTATAGGTTGGACAATATATGTGTGTCGGAAGTTAATTTTTATAAGAGAAAAAATTAACAAATATTTGAAAAATAGTAAAAGAAAAATAAAAAAGTAAATTATAATGATTTAGATATAATCTACAATAAATTCATAATCTTAATCCTACAAGATATACCATTGGAGAAGCATTATAGCACACAACAAAATTGCTTAGCACCATCCTAAGCAAATTGTTAGACGGCTAGGCAAAATGATAAAAGGTTAGTTGTCTAATTTGGTAATTTCTCTTGTATGGGAGCTCCTTCTTTAAAACTTTCCTTCTCTTATTAAGATTTATTCTTTCCCTTTATATTTTGACTCCATTTTATTATTAGGATTAAAATTTGTATCCTGTTTGTGGATATCCACTCTAACCCTGCTCGATCAAACTAGATAACATCTGAGTTGATTGGGCAGTGAATATGGGTAAACGCATACCATAAAGAATAGCATTGGGATTTAGTAGAATATAGATAATGCAGTACCCGACCCATACCCCTACTCATACCCTACCTAAACTATTCGGTTTACCTATACTTTTTTTTTTTTAACATCAAGTTTATTCATATTCAAACTTATATTCATGTCTTATATATATAAACACATATATATCCCTAATATCAATTATTTTTAATATTTTTCTTTAAATTAGATGTATTATTTTAGAGATTATATAATTGAATTTATTAATTAGGGCTGATAATTTTTTACATGATCTAATTAAAAATGACAAGACATAATACGTAATTAAACAAGTTTAGATTTGACATAAATAGTCGGGTCATAAACGGGTCAATCTATCCATGACAATAAAAAAAATAAGTTTAAACGAGTTGACTTGCTTAACCTGTAAAAGACATAATCAATATGATTATATAATTGAGTTAATGAGTTAACATAGATTATATGACACAAATATATATGTTTAAATAAGATTTTAACGCATATATTTATGTTTAAAAAATATATTTGAATTCAACCTTATATTGTTTAAATTTTTAATATTTAGTCTCTATTTTCTTAATATATAATTATTTTTAATTAAAAATAAATATTTTTTCATTTTTTAAATGTTTATAGGTTAAACATATATTTTCATATTATGACACATTAGTGACATGTTAATAACATGATTAATTACATAGTTATATGAGTTGTGTCGTGTGACCTGCTTTATAAACATGTTTGTGTTAAGGTTGAGACTTTTGACACAATTAACGAAATGAGTTTTGTACATATGAGTTGTGTTTGAATTTAGTATTTTTATACATATGTTTTGCATGACACAGATTGCCACCCCTATTATTAATTATCACAACAAGAAAATGTTAAAATAACGACAAAATTTAGTGACAGAATACCAATGAAAATATTTTCATCATTAAATGGTGATGACATAAACAAAACAAAACACTTAGTGATGGAATAACGACGAGCTTTGAATATGTCGTTAGAATTTAGTATGAACATTAACTTTCATCATTAATTAGCAACGAAATTTCCCGTCATTAATTTTGTGGCTTCAAAATGAAACTTTAAGAATTATTTGGATTCGTTGCTAATTAATGACAAATTTAATTTCATAGTTAATTAGTGATGAAATTTTTTATAATTAATTTTTTTACGCTAAAATAAAATTTTAAGAATTATTTGAGGGAAAAATTTAGTGAAGAATTCATGACAAAATTTTTCATTGCTAATTTGGTGGCTCCAAAATGAAATTTTTGGCTCTTCAATAAAAATTTTGAATATATTTTGATTATTTAGCCATAAAAATTGCATTTTAGTGACAAAAATTTTCGTTGCTAAAATTTTTACCTTTTATTTATTTATTCTTTTATCATTTTCACATTATTTTCTCCCTTTCTTTCTCTACATTCTTTTTTCTTTATTATTTGCTTGTTTTTTTCCTTCCTCACTCATGCCTCCAGCTCTTCCACCACTCGCTGCCACTTCCATCTCCTTCGTCATTGCCACTTTTGTTGTCATCATCATCACCTGCTTCTGTTTCATTGCCTCTTGCGCTATCGCATCCTCTCTTTTTAATTGTTATGCTAATTAAAAATATGTAACTATTAATATTTTGTTATGTTGTCCCTAGGCACCAAGAAGGGGGGTTGAATTGGTGTTTAAAAAATTTAAACTAAAGATTAAGGGAAGAAGAAAGAATTGCAAGGAGACAAAGATTTTATAGTGGTTCGGGCAAAACAGTCCCTACATCCACTCCTCAATCACTCAATT
>CATIWR010042775.1:0-30347 GCA_949677035.1 Omphalea diandra
CTTTTCCTCTTTTAGTCCCTCTTCTTCACTCCTTAAGCACCTTTATCCATCTCTCAATCCTTAAATGCTCCTTATACTCTTAAATAAGCTCTATAACACCATTATTTATGATGCTATAACATGCACATAACATAAGACAAATTTTCCATGCAGCTATACAAACACTACATATATGTTCAAGTGTCCCAAATATAACGGTGCAAGTGTCATTGTCATGCTTCTACAAATCGGATGACTAAATGATCATTTATCCAATACATATGTTCATGTGGGATTTCATATCATTTATGCAATGAATATGTTCATGTGATAATGCCAATGAATGTGGATAGGGATGTTACAGAGAGAGAGAGAGAGTTGGAATTCAGCTAATGACCTGAGCTCCATGTGTCTATATGCAAAACTTTATGCTCTAAAGTATCCACACCTTATGCTTTAGCATCTAAAAAACATAACTACAATTTGGTGAATCGTGACTTAATGAATAAAAATAATAATTAGATTCTTCTGGCTTAACCAACAATCCAATATCATTAGGATACCTTACAAATATAATAATTGACTATGCAAGTGCAATAGATTGATTTTGTCGTGACCTTACTAGGTAAACACTACTTTCGAGAATTCATGTGATTCAAGTGACATTTGATTTTACTGACCAAGATATAATAAGTGAATCATTTGATCAAAAACTTTTACCTATAGGACATATTGGTCCCTTTTCCAATTGTTTTGTAAGTGTTTGACAAGGCGCTCATAACATCTTTTAGTTCCATATGCAATTGTTCATTCATAATGGTATGCTAAGTGATGTATACTTCTCACTTGACTTATATTCATATGTAAAATATCACAATTCAATCACATATACATGTAATAGAACATACCATATTATAAAATCATCACACATACACATTAGAATCTAATTATGGCTTTTACTCGCCTTTTGATGCGACCAAACTTTATGGTAGGTTTGGACCTCTTTCTTAGGCTTCCTCAAAGTGTTTGGATCCTCATATTTGATACATATATCATTATAAAATGTTAAAATGAGTTTACATGCATGGTATGCAACTATGGTCTTGTTCCATCAAATGGACCTAGTATTTAAGCATATTATTCTTATATGGCAGCCTGACTTTACTGTGCTCTCATAATAATAACTCTAGATATACTTTTCCAAATAACTTGATTCTTTTTTTAAATAAACTAGACACATAATGATACAATATATTCAAATTTTAGATCAATATAAGACATAGAGAAAATGTGATAAATTTTTGAATTTTGCCCTATTTTAATGTCATATTTGTCTGAATAGGTCTTATAGTCATGGGTATATCTAAAATTATACAAATCCAATTGCAGAAATGATTTACTAGAAGATACATATCACATATAGAAACATTTGTCATGTTTTACACATTATCAAATTCAGTATATCATGTTACCAAAATAAATGGTCAATCTCAGGGTGAGTAGGTTTTCAATACATTGAGAATTAGTCATAATAAAGGAGCAATATCTCATCAACATGATATGTTTGGCAACAATATTTTATAGGTATGTAGATTAGACACAAATATATAACTTTCAGGTTTAGTACATCACCGAATTTCCATTTTGTGCCATCAAATTCTTGAAAAACAAAACTAAAAGGTGAAACAGGTTTCCTCAAGTTCAGGGTCAATCACAATTAAAGAGGCATATCTCTTTCCACATAATAAAAAAAGCAAAATTGATTTATAGGAATTTAGAGGGGATACAACCCTACAAATTTTATATTTTGCACTTTGTCTAAATCAACACATTAGGTTATCAAAATTTATGAAAACATAAACACTAAGGAGATTTCAGTTAGGTGTTAACCAACCCTAATGAAGGAGCCATAGCTTTGCACACACAACAAATTAAGCAAAAATTTTTTAAATGCTTTAAGATGGGTTATAAGGCTACAAATTTCATGGTTTAAACTTTCCCTAATTCCTATTCTAGGGTTATGATATTGTGATAGAAATAAGCTGCTCTAACAATAAAACCAACGTAATTAGCTATGTTTTTCTTATAATCTTCGTACATGAGCTCTACCTCAAATACTCTTTAATTCTTATTAACCATGCATGATTAACATGCCATGAGGGAGGAATTTCATGTGGGAAGAAGATAAATTAACTTACCTCTTTTCCTAAAACAAAAAAAACTTAGAGTTCCTTCCTAGGCAGCTCACTCTTCTCCCTTAATTTTCATGTATAAAATCTTAACGAAGGATGGATTATAGCCTAAAGAAAAATCATAAAGAGGGGTAAATCCTAAAATGTAAGAGGCAGTGAAGAAAGAAATTCTTAAATGGCTCGAGGTGGGTATTATTTATCATATCTTTGATTCATTATGGGTAAGTCCTATTCAAGTTTTACAAAAAATGGGTAGGCTTACTACTGTGTTAAATGAAAAAAATGAATTGATTCCCACTTGAACAATAATTGGTTAGAGGGTGTGTATTGATTATAGAAAATTAAATGAAGCCACTAAGAAAGATCACTTACCCCTTCCTTTTATTGATTAAATGGTTGAAAAACCTATAGGGCAAGAGTTTTATTGTTTCTTAAATGGCTATTCTGGATATCTTGAAATAGCTATTGCACTTGAAGACTAAGAAAAAACCACTTTTACTTGCCCATATGTCACATTTAAAAGCATGCCATTCAACTTATGTAGTGCACCAACTATATTTCAGCGTTGCATGATATCTTTGTTTGATGATTTCATTGACAATTTCATGAAAGTATTCATAGAGAATTTCTCCATGTATGGATCATCATTTGATGCATTATTGTATAATTTAGAAAAGGTACTTCAAAGGTGTGAGGGGTCTAACCTTGTTTTGAATTAGGAAAAATGTCATTTCATGGTTAGAGAAGGGATAATTCCAAGGAATAAATTATCATCTCAAGGCATTGAGGTAGATAAGGCTAAGGTAAAACTAATTGAGAAACTTCCTCCACCTTAATCATTAAAAGAAGTTAGTGGTTTTCTTGGTCATGCAGATTTTTATAGAAGCTTCATTAAGGATTTTTCTAAAATAGCTAAACCCTTAACAAATCTCATGGTGAAAGATGTACCATTTGAATTTGATGATAGTTATTTGTATGTATTCAATAATGTTAAGGAAAAGTTAGTTCATGCCTCCATTATTTTAGCTCTTGTATGGGATCTTCCCTTTGAAATTACGTGTGATGCAAGTAATAATGTTTTAGCTGTAGTTTTAGGACAAAGAAAAGATAAGAAATTTCATAGCATTTATTATATAAGTAAGACCATGAATGACACATAAAGAAATTACTCCACTACTTGAAAGGAATTACTTGTAGTAATATTTTCAATTGAAAAATTTTAATCTTATTTGTTCTTATCTAAAGTCACTATGTTTACAGATCATTCTATTTTGAGATATTTACTTGCTAAAAAGGATGTAAAACCCAGGCTATTGAGATGGATTTTGCTGCTATAAGAATTTGACCTAGAAAGTAAAGATAAAAAGAGTAGTGAAAATACGATGGTTGATCATCTATCAAGCTTGATTGAAATTATGTAGGGAACATGCATGATTTTCCATTACATGATGAATTTCCTAATAAGAAATTATATGTTGTCAACATAAAAAATGAACATTGGTTTACTAATTTTGCTAATTTTTTGGTAGGAAAAGTAGTGCCAACTCACCTCACATATCAGCAAAAGAAGAAAATTTTCTTTAACGTGAAGCACTACTTGTGGGATGAACCTTACCTCTATAAAATTTATAGAGATGGAATGGTAAGATGATGTGTTTTTGAGGATGAAATCTAAAGTGTAATTTGTTATTGCCATGATAAGGAATTGAGAGGTCATTATGGATCATCAAGAACAACTGCAAAAATTCTCCAAAGTGGTTTTTATTGACCTTTAATGTTCAAGCATTCTTATGTAAGTGCTCATGATCATTGCCAACGAATATGTGATATCTCTTAATGCCATGAGAGATGCCTTTGAACAATATACTTTTTTTTTATCAAATTTTTGATGTTTGGGGCATTAATTTTATAAGGCCTTTTTCTAAATCTATTAATAATTATTCTATACTTGTGGTTATGGATTATGTGAGTACATGGGTGAAAACTTGTGCATATCTAAGTAATGATGCTCAAGTAGTTTTTACATTTCTTAAAAAATTCATATTCACCCATTCACCTAGAGCTATCATAAGTATGGGGGAAAACATTTTTATAATAAATAATCTGAGCAATTGTTGAACAAATATGGTGTTATACATATAATTGTTATGCCCTACCACATTCAAACTAGTGGACAAATAGAGGTTTCTAATCAAGAAATAAAACAAATTTTAGAAAAGACAGTTAGTGCATCTACCAAAGATTAGCCTTTGAAGTTAGATGATGCACTTTGGGTTTACAACACTGCATTCAAACTCTGATCAGTATATCTTTAAACTAATTATGTTTCATTAAGTCCGGTCACTTACCTGTTGAATTAGAATATAAAGCTTATTGGGTGATTAAACTTTTGATTTTGATTTCAAAAATACGAGTGATAGGCACAAATTCCAACTCAATGAATTGGAGGAATGGAGAAATTTCACATATATAATGCCCAAATTTACAAAAAAAGAAGTAAGGCATGGCATGATGCATACATTGCAAAGAAAGACTTTTCATGAAGGTGATAAAGTTCTTATCTTCATCTCTCATTTCAAATTATGTCCTAAAAAATTACAAAGTAGGTAGAGTGGACCATTTATGGTAGCTAAGGTGTTCCCTCATGGTGTGGTTGAAGTATACATTTGCAATAGAGGTACTTTTAAGGCAAATAGACAATGATTAAAGCATTATATTAAAGGGGACCAAACTATTCGCTATGAGACGTTTGTTTTGTTGCAAAATCCATAAAGATAAATAAGGAGTAAAGTCAAGTTAATGACTTTAAAAGAGCATTCGTTTGGAGGCAACCCAATATTTTTAATTTTGCAATTTTATGTTTTTATTTTATTTTTTCATTTTATATTTTTTAATTTTCATTATATTTTTAGTCATTTTAATTTTTTGCATTTGATCTCTTTTAGGGCAGTTTTAATTTATTTTTTTAAATTCATAATAATAATAATAAAATAAAATTATTAGTTAAACACTTTTTTATGACTGTTTAGTAGGGCATGCCCACGACTTATTGCACAAATGATAATATTTAATTATCACCATAATGCGTGCCTACCTGTCACATTAAGTCTTTTGTTCCATCCATTTTGTTTAATTTCATTATCAGCATAGGGTGTGCCTACGACTTATTATGAGTTTCTTTGCAAAAATAAGTCATGCCCATAGGCTATTCACACAAATATTCTGCCCAAGTTTTCACTTAGCATTATTTTGTGTCTTCATATAACGCTAGTTTTTTTTTTAATTTTCTCTCTCCAAGAAAAACCTCCATAATCACAACTCCTCAACCATGCCATTATTCTTCTATGGTCATCGCAACACCGCTGGCTACTGCCTGAGTTTCCCTTCACCGTTAGAGTCACCACCATGCTTGAAATGCCATTACCTAACCCCGATCTACTGATATCCATACTGATTTTACTCACCTTATGTACCTCTTCTCTCATATTTGATCTTCTTGTACCCAGTCAACTTCATCCCTTTCTTTGCACCAATCTCCACATCTCTCTACCCAAGACATCATTCCATCTTCAACACAATCGATGCTACTTTTTGCAACACCCAGCTTAAGTTAAGAACCCAATCAACCTGCTCCTTCTTTCTTGGCATTCTATCATCTTTAGCCTAGCTAGCCATCCATCACTCAAATCGATCTACTCACTATTTAGTAATTAATTATATTACATTTATAGTTTATTCCCCCTAAAATATATGCAATATCAATGAATTTTGCATATTAATAGACCTAATGCATGTTAATTGGTGTTTTCTAGGTAAAAAGTGAAGAAAAGCAAAGTTTAAGAGAAAAAGGAGCAATGCACGACCATGTGGTTTAGATGCATGACCGTGTGCCTCAACAAGGCCAAAAGGCAGTAGATAAGCAAGGTGCATGACCTTGACGCATGGTCGTGCATCCTGAAGGGTTATCATGACTAAAGGGAATTCACAAAAAATGCACGATTTTGCTTCAACAAGCTCATGGTCTTATGCCTCCTTAAAGTTCAAAACACAAGTTGAGATCTTCACAAATTCTTTTCCTTTTGAAGGCATTCAAGCTTCCTCTTTTAAAGGCCTTATTATAGTATTATTTAATGAGAAAAATAAGCCAAAATAAGGGCATAAAGGATTGACCTAAGGAAGAGAACAACATTTAAAAGGGTTTTCAAAAAGTTAAAGAGAGAAAAGGTGCAAGCAATCAAAGAAATCAAGAAGAAGTTCATGACTACTCTTGGGTCTGCTTTGATTATTTTATTTTCTTCTTTTTTTTTCTCATTATGAACTAAATTTCTTTGAGCTAGGGTTGTAAATGAATCTTGTGTTTCATTCATTATTTGTTTTAGTAATTATTGAGTGCTTCATGTTTGATTAACAAACCATTATTGATCTTAGTTTCATGAATTGACAATTATGAGATGTTTTTTAAAGAATGGATCTTTCAACAATGGCAATTGCATGATGTTTAGCTTTTGAGTTGAGGAACCTTTAGCTAAACATCCTCTTGTATGTCAATTTCGACTCAAGAAGGATTAATTAATCACCATAGTGGCTCGTTAATAGCACTTGATGCATAAACCAATTGGACAAGGATTAAGAAGCCATTAAAAGGTCACTAAGTGAGGTTGAACTCCTAGCCATTCTCATCCATTGATTATCTCTCATTACTATTAGTATTTAATTTACTTTTCTAAGTTACAACTTTAATTGGCATCATTTATTAATTTTCTAAATAATATAAGACACAAAATACTTAGTACCTAAACTTGATCTTCATAGGAATGATATCCATACTCATAAATACATTCCACTACTTATGACCTATGCACTTGCAGCATAAGGGTTTTTACACATAGCACGGACCCATCATTAAGTTTTTAGCACCATTACCAAGGTTTTAAGGCATTAATACTGAGTTATTATTTCTATTTTTAACCATTATTTCTTATCTTTTTATTTTAGGTGCATGACTAGAACTCTAAATCAAGAGAATAAAGAAGACTTGCTTCCTCCCTATACAAAAATTTAATGTACCTTAAACAAAAAAAAGGTGAGAAGAATAACAAACTCAAGAGATAGCCAATCAAAGAGACCGACCTTTAAAGGACTTTACTATAGCATCTCTTGAAGGATTGCAACTGACTATTACTCGACTGATTGTTAATGTTACTACCTTTGAGATCAAACCAACATTCATTCTGGTGCTTACTAACTATCTTCAATTCCATGGCCTCACTCGCAAAGATCTCAATACCCACATAGCTAATTTCTTGAAGATTTGTAATCCATTCAGGCAAAATGGGATGTCTGCAGATGTGGCAAGACTATACCTTGTCACATTCACTCTCAAGGATAAGGGCAAAGCGTGGATTAATTCTTTGGAGTCTAGAAGTATCACTACTTGGGACCAACTCTCTCAAGCTTTCTTAGCTAAATATTTCCTTCTATAAAAAATGACTAGACTTAGAAATGAAATCACTAGTTTTAGTCAATTGAATGCGAAAACTTTGAATGAAGCTTGGGAATAATTATTAAAAAGATGCCTAAACCATCACATTCCAAAAGGGTCAACTATGTACACATTTTACAATGGACTATTTGGGCAAATCAAAATCACTATAGACGTAGCAACTGTATGATCTCTATTAGATAAAACTATAGATGTAACCCATGATTTGATTAAGACAATGACAAATAACAATTATCAAGCTCATAAAAGGACATTGCCAAATAATGTAGTAGAGATTCAAAATATAAATGCATTGCAAGCCTTGCAATCTCAAGTATCATCTCTATCCAAATAATTGAGTTATTTTCTTGTAATGCACTATCTTTTCCTTTCTTGCATGTTATTTGTGATCTTTATGGGGAAAGCAAATAACAAATTATTGATTGTCAAACGAGGAACCCCTTTGCTCAGGATAAAGTAAATTACGTGATAAACTTTAATCATCAACCCACCAACCCATATTCTACTACCTAGAACTTGGGATGGTGAAATCACCCAAATTTCTCTTGGTCCAGCAATAATACCTTCAACTGTAAGACACAAGGACCACCACCTAATTTTTGATCCCTATCACTATACTACCAACCTCAAGAAAAAAAGTCAAGCCAAGAAAATATCATGGAAAAGTTCACATTTATAATCAATGCTAGGGTTAATCATCAAGGTGAGATGATTAGAAAGATTGATGCCAAAATAAACCTAGTTACCAAAAATCACTCATCTTCCATCCATAACTTAGAAATCTAAGTGGGACAACTAGCCAATGCCCTCAGCTCTAAATCCTAAGGTGCTCTACCTAGCAATTTTGAAAGTAACTCAAAATACCAAGTGAAAGCCATCACATTAAGAAGTGGCAAGGAACTTCCATCTGGAATAGAGAATAAGGCAAAAGATGAAAACAATAAAGATAAAGAAGAAAAGTTCATCAAGAAAGACAATTTTAAGGACAAAGTAAAATTGTATGTACCTTCCATTCCTTTTCCTTCAAGACTTAAGCAAAACTCGATGGACAAGCAATTTGCCAAATTGTTGGGTATGCTTAAAAAATTTAAATAAGGTAACATTTGTGGAAGTGCTTGCCCAAATGATAAAATATGCAAAGTTTATGAAGGATGTACCTTAAAAAAAAATAAAATAAATGAGAGTAATGTGAAAGAGTTACTTTGATCAAAAAGTGTAGTGCAATCCTCCTTAACATGCTGCCTTTAGAAAGAAGAGATCTAGGGAGTTTCACTATACCTTGTGATATTAGTCATGTTTCTTTTGAAAAAGTACTTTGTGATCTAGGCTCTAATATCAATTTAATGCCTTGTCTATTTTTGAGAAAATAGGTATTAAAAAGAAGAAACTTATCTAGATGTTCCTCTAACTAACAGATCATTTAATCATATATCCAAAAGGGATAGTGGAGGACGTGCTCATTAAGTGGACATGTTTATCTCATCCATTTACGGTTCTTGATATGGAAGAGGATGAAGATATTCCTTCAATCTTTGGATGACCCTTCCTATCAACTGGTGGTGCTTTGGTTGATGTTAGAGAAGGAACACTTACCTTGTGAGTAAGAGATAAGGAAATGGTTTTCAACATGTATAAAGCCATCAAAAAGCTAATGGAGGATGAATGGTACTTAAGGATCAACATTATTAAGGAATGCACCATAAAAGTGTTCAAAGAAGAACAAGAGACACCCATCTTGAAAAGGTAGCCATAGTAAAAGATGGAAATAAGGGAATAGGATATGATATAGAAGTAAATACGCTAACTTTTGAATTATGTGAGGACCCTTCTTCTTCTTCTCTTGTTGGTCCTTTAGACTTTGAGAAATACCTTGAGAACTTTCCATTTTTAAACCTCTCAACTTGAGGTTAAGCTTGTATCCCCTCACCTTAGGTATGCATTTTTAGGGAATGATAACATAGTCCTTATTATCATCTTTAATGAGCTTAACCAAACACAAGATGAAAAATTATTAAAGGTGTTGAAAAAATAGACTAGAGCCTTAGGATGGACTATAATAGATATTAGGGGGATTATTACCACACTTTGCATGCATAAAATTTTGCTGGAGGACAATCACAAACCTACTATAGAATACCAAAGGAGGTGTATATGAAGGAGGTAGTTAGGAAGGAAGTGGCGAGATTGCTAGATGCAGGGATCATTTACCTTATTTTAGATAGCCCATGTGTAACATCCTTAACCCAAATCATATGGATTTTAATTATGTTATATTTGAATATATGCATCACATGACATAAGTATGACAATAAAACACATATTGTTGCATTTGAACATGAATATGATGTTTGCATAGTGGCATGGCAAATTGTCATATGTTGTGTGTGTGTGTGTGTCTGTTATTGTATTTGATTTAATGGTGTTTTCAAGCTTATTTAAAAGTATAAGGAGCATATATGGATTAGGAGATGGATGGAGGTGATGAAAGAGTGAAGAAGATGGACTAAAATAGGAATATTAAACTTCCAACCAATGGTAGTGAGACACTACGATTTTATCTTATTAGGGTAGGTATAAAAATCAAACTTTTGACCTTTTAGAATCATATTGGAGAGCCAAAAACATGAAGGAGAGCATAAAATAGAAAGAAAGAAAGGAGGAAAGGAGGAAGAAGAAAAAGAAGAAGGAGAAGGAGAAGAGTGAGCTAGCTTGGAGGAAACCCTAAGTTTTTCTAGTTTTAGGAAAAGAAGTAAGTGATTTTATCTTCTTACAATATGAAATTTCTCCCTCATGTCATATGAATCATGTATGGTTAGTAAGAACTATGGAGTATATAAGGTGGAGCTCATATATGGAGTTTGTAGCTTAAGAAAAATAGAATTGATTATGTTGGTTTTGTTGTTAGAACAACTTGTTTTACCCGCAATTTCATAATCCTAGAAGAGGAATTATGGAAAGTGTAAATCATGAAAATTATAGCTTTATGCCCCATCTAAAAGCATGTGAAACCATTTTGCTTAATTTGGTGTGTGTGAAGAGGTATGGCTCCTAGGGCTTGTTCACAACCAACCAAAATCTCCTCAGTCTTTTTGTTTTCATATATTTTAATGATCTTATGAGCTGATTTATACAAAGTAAAAAAACATGAAATTTGTATGTTTATATCCTCTCTAAACACCTGTAAAGAAGTTTGGTTAATTTGGTTTGTGGAAAGAGATAAGTCTCATTGATTGTGACTGACCCTTAACTCGATGAAACCTCATCAGTCTTTTAATTTAGTTTTCTAAGAATTTGATGGCCATAGAATGGGAATTTGGTGATGTTCCAAACTTGAAAGTAAATATTTATGTCTGATATACATGCTTGTAAAGTAATTTTGCCAAATTTATAATGGTTGATGTGATATTGCCCCTTCATTATGACTGATTGTCAACATGTTGAAAACCTGCCCACCCTAAGATTAGTCATTTGTTTTGGTGACTTTCTAGGATGAATTAGACAATGAGTATAACATAAAAAAATGTTCCTTTATGTGTTTTGTAACTTTTGGTAAATCATTTTTGCAATTGGATTTGTAAGATTTGAGATATACCTAAGAATATAAGACCTACTCAGACTGAGATAACATTGAAAAAGGGCAAATTTATAAAATTGACAATAAATTATGTGTTGTATATTTTAGACTGAATTTTGGATGGTGTGCCCATATATGTCTTGTTTAATTGAAAAAAAAAAATCATGTCATTTGGATTTATGAGTCAAAGTAATCATAGAAAAAACCTATTAAGTTCATGATATTTTACTAGATCATATTTGTATGACAAGATGAAATTACTTTATCATCGTGGATTGATTTGGTTATTGAAATAGGTCCTTGAGGCATTGAAGATAATATTGGGAATAATCTGGGACCATCCACAACTTAATAGCTTGAAGGAGGGGGTAAGTAAATAGCTAATGGTTCTAAATGTGTGATTGCTTAAATGCCATGAACATATACTCAATGGAAGGAAGTGTTATTTAATGAGATAATATTGATGAATACATTAATGAAATGATTGTTGTACTCTTGAATTATTTATTTTCATGAGACATTAATAAATTATGAATTGGGAATGGAAGTATGTTGTGATATGATTTACGAAAGTTTATGGGTGTTGTTATTAGTCATTATATTATTTGAATTTTATTAGATTTATAGTTTATTTGCTGAAAGACTAATACTTGATGTTGTTGGGTAAGCAACAATATTCATAGCCTGCGTGGAAACTATATATGATAGCCTATATGGAAATCAAATATGATAGCCTATATAGCAATAAAATTTGATAGCCTCTATGACAATGATATCTATAGCTTGTGTGACAATAATTTATAACAGCATGTGTGGTAATAACATTCAATAGCCTATGTGACAACAATATTTATAGCCTGTGTGGCAACCAAATAAGATATTCTATGTGTTAGTGATATCTATAGCCTATGTAGCAATAACATATAATAACTTGTGTGGCAATAACATTTGATAGTCTGTGTGACATTAAAGAGTAAAAACTCTTTCTTTCGTGAATGGATATGAAGATGAGTTATTTATATTTAAATGTTTGTTATGTTATTTGAGATTAAAGTATCATTATGTTTTTACTTACTGAGTATGCAAGCTCACTCCTTTGCATTAAATTTTCTTTTAGAAAGAGAAGACTAAAGATTACATCCATTTTGCATTTTGAAGTTGTTGTCTGTTAGTCTAATAGAGGTTAGGACAATATGTAGTCTATTAGTACTTTGGTTTGTTTAGCCATGTATACTTTGTTGTAAATAATTACTATGTTGTGAAAGAAGATACATAATGTGAAAAATAATTGAAAGATGGTCTTCTAATGACAATGGATAGAATGAGAGAATTTTAATGATGTTGTGTCACCTTAATATTCTATGTTTTATGAATGAATTAATGCACCTACTTTACAAATGATTAGTAAATGGGACATCACATTTTAGTGGTATCAGAGCGGGTAAATGATTTTATAGACATGTGTAATATGAATGTGTTATATATGATATTTGTATTGTGTTAATATTTACATGCATTGACATATAAAAGTATGGATGTACCTGATAGAGTTTATGATGGCCTAGAGGCTAAAGACTAGTCAGTTGAGTCTATTCATGGACATGAGCATATTGACCATGTTATAGAGAATCTTCATATGTGAAGAAATAATCCAACTATGGGTGTAAACCCAAATATCATACAATTTGTTGAGATATGCAAAGATTTACAGTACAAGTTTATGCAGGACCTGCCATAAACAAGAATTATGATAAATTGAGGAAGCACAGGGTAATTGACTTTGAGGGCACTACACATCCTACTGAGGACAAAGAGTGGCTAAAAAGAACTGAGAGAATCTTGAACGAGCTTGAATGTACCCCAGCGCAAAAGCTGAAGTATGCAATATCATTGCTTAAAAAGAATACCTTAGATTGGTGGGAGACTATTCTAGGTAGCACTGCCCAACCAATGACTTTGACACGGGATGATTTTCTAGGGGAGTTTGCAAACAAATACACACAAGCAGTATACTTAGATAAGAAGAAGATGGAGTTTTTCTAATTGCAGCAAAATGATATGACAGTGGCATAGTATTAGGTATAATTTGTTAAACTCTCAAGATATGCCTTAAAGTATATAGCTACAAAGGAATTTAAGTGCCAAAAATTTAAAAGGAGATTGAGGTTAGAAATTTGAGATTGTAGCAGTTAAGCCAACTAATTATGCTACATTATAAGTAGTAGTTATTTGAGCTCAGGAGGTGATCTAAGAGAAGAATGCAATTGAGGCAAAAAGGAAGCGAAATTATGCAAGGTGGAGTGGAGAACCAAATAGAGTAATAAAAAGAGGTGGTTTCACATCATCTAGGGGAATTAGGATTTCAATGAGTTACTGGTAATCAAATAGGCAAAGTATAAAGTCATCCTAGTATATTAGTATCGATGGCATCAAGTAGAAGTGGCTATGGTAGTTTTGAAGGCTCAGAGGGTAGGAGAAGACCTATGGGCATAATGGGTAGAGGTGTAGGCGCAATTTGTACAAATTATGGAAGAACTCATTTTGGAGAGTGTTGGGGACCTAAAAGACTTACTTGTTATACTTGTAGATAGCTAGGCCACATGAGTCAAGATTATCCAATGGCATGTTTGATTTTAGGGGAATCTTAAGTAGTTGGGTAGAGTAGTTTAGGGAGAATGTTTATGACACAACCAGAGGTAGAGGGCGAGGTAGAGGTAGAAGAGGACATAGTGGAACAACTTCAATTTTTAGTAGTGGAAAGGCAGCCCATAGTCAACCATGGGGCAGAGTTTTTGTTATCACTTGTTAAAAGGCTCCAATAGCTCCCAAATTTTTTTCTAGCATAATTTCTATTTGTGATTTAGATGCTCATGTTTTGATAGACTTAGGATCCATGCATTCATTTATGTCTTTAGAATTTGCATCAAGGGTATATGCTATAGTTGAATCATTAGGATATGATTTAGGTGTTTTGATGCCTGCTGGAGGTAGTGTGATTATGAATAAAGTATGTAGAACTTGTCAAGTGCTAGTGTGTGGTGTAGTATTGACTACATATTTGATATTAATGAACTTTTAGGAATTTGATGTTATTTTAGGAATGAACTGGTCAATAAAACATCATGTAGTTTTATATTGTCATATTAAATAATTGATTATCATATCTTCAGGACAACTAAGAGTTTTGTTTGTTAAGGAGCATAAAATTATTCCAACTTGTTTAATCTCAACTATTCAAGCTTTTCAACTAATCAAAGAAGGTTATGATGCATTTTTAGCAAGTATGGGGGATACTAGTGTTCCCAGTTTGGTTTTGGAAGATATTCTTATAGTGAGCATTTTTATAAGTATTTCTTGATGACTTGTTGGGTTTGCCACCACATGGAGAAGTTGATTTTAATATTAAGACCTTACTAGGAGTGGTACCTATTTCTATTGCACCATATTGAATGGCAGCAATGGAACTATAAGAATTAAAGAAACAATTAGAAGAGTTGTTGCGAAAAGGTTTAATTTGACCTAGTACATCTCCTTGGGGGTCAAAATGTTATTTGTGAAGAAAAAGGATGGAAGCATGCGATTGTGTATTGATTATAGGAAACCAAATTGAGTACTAGTAAAGAATAAACATCTCTTACTAAGAATTGATGATTTGCTTGATCAACTTTGAAGCGTAACAATTTTTTCAAAAATTGATTTGAGATCTAGGTAATGGCAGTTGAGGGTTGCTGAGCAAAACATTCCAAAAACTGCATTTCATACTGGGTATGGTCATATGAGTTCCTTGTTATGCCTTTGGGGTTGACTAATGCACCAACGATATTGATGGCATTAATGAATCGTACCTTTCAATAATATATTGATCATTTTGTGATTGTGTACATTAATGACATTCTCATATATGCACAAAATCATGTGGAGTACGAGCAGTATCACAAAATTGTATTGCATATATTGAAGGAAAAATAGTTATATGCCAAATTGAACAAATGTAACTTTTAGATGGAATAAGTGGTCTTTTTAAGGCATATTATATCCATACATGGTGTTCAACCTGATTTAATTAACAAGTCATTTTAAAGTGGGATCCACCCAAACATGTATCAGAGGTACATAGTTTTCTTAGGTTGGTTGGTTATTATAGGCGATTTATGGAAGGATTCTCTATTATTGCTTGGCCATTAACAAAATTATTGAGGAACAATGAATCATTTAAATGGGATGATCAATGTCAGCAAAGTTTTAAGAAACTGAAGAAGAGATTGACTACAATACCAATATTGAAGTGACCATCAATAAATTGTGGATTTGTTGTGTGCACTGATGCATTAGGATGGGGGTTAGGTTGTGTATTGATTTAACATGGAAAGATGTTAGCTTATGCTTCTTGACAACTAAGGCCTCATGAGCTGAATTATCCTACACATGACTTGGAGTTGGCAGCCATTGTCCACGCTTAAAAATTTATAGGCATTACTTGTATGGAGAGACATTTTAGATTCTAGCAGATCATAAAAGCTTGAAATATATTTGAACATACAGAGAATTGAACCTAAGGCAAAAAAAGATGGATAGAATTATTGAATGACTATGATTGCATTATTGTCATTCAAGTAAGGTTAATATTGTTGCTGATGCTTTCAGCTAAAAAGCCTTAGATGTTGTTGCTGGTGTGATTGGTTATAATTTGACAACCTTGGTTAATCTTAATGCTTTTATGACAGCTTTAATGGCTATAATTTAGTTAAAGCTTATGATAGAGGATAAAATTAGAGAAGTTCAAAGGAAGGATCCATATTTGCAGAAAATGCTATAGAAGATACAAAAAGGTAAGAAGACTAATTTTTTTGTTAGAGATATTAGGATGATAGCGATGGGTAATCGAGTATGTGTACCAGATGTTGATGGTTTGAGATAAGAGATTATGCAGGAGGCACACAATATACCATATGTTATGCACCCTGGAAGTACCAAAATGTATAGAAACCTGTGGTCACATTTTTTGTGGTCAATGATGAAGAAAGATATAGTTTAGTTTGTATAAAGATGTTTAACCTGGCAATAGATCAAGGCAAAACATCAAGCACCGACAGGAAAGTAGCATCTTTTATCTATTCCTGTATGGAAATGGGAGAAAATTTCAACGGATTTTGTTATTGATTTGCCTTAGACACAAAAAGGCATAATGTTATTTGGGTTATTGCAAATAGACTCATAAAATCTGTATACTTCTTACCTATACAACAAACAAATTCACTTCATAGATTGGTTAAAATATATGTTATTGAGATTGCCAGATTACATGGCATTCCTATTTCTATTGTGTTAAATGGAGATCATCGATTCACTTTTCATTTTTGGAACAACTTGCAAATAGCCTTGGGCATTCATTTGAATTTTAGTATTGCTTTTCACCCATAAACTGATTATCAATTAGAAAGGACTATTCAGACATTAAAGGACATGATGCAAGCTTGTATGTTAGAATTCAAATGCAATTGGGATGATCATTTTCCATTGACGAAATTTACATATAATAATAGCTATCACTCCATATTGGTATGACACCTTATGAAGCTTTATATGGTAGGAAATTTAGAAGCCCAATTTGTTGGGATGTTGAAGGGATGAGACAGTTAGAGGGTCCTGAGATGGTATAATATATAGTTGCTAAAATCCAAGTAGTCATAAGATGTTTGTGAGCTGCTTGAGAAAGGCAAAAAGGTTATGTTGATACACATAGATGAGAAATGGAATATTAGGTTGGAGATAAAGCATTTTTGAAGGTTTCACAATGGAAAGGCATTATTAGGTTAGACAAATAGGGAAAGTTGAGTCCAAGATACATTGGACCATATGAGATCATAGAGAAAATTAGGCCTTTGGCATATCAATTGGCATTACTAGCAAAATTATCTCAGATACATGATGTGTTCCATGTTTCTATGCTCCGAAGGTATTGATATAATCTTAGCCATATATTATTAGAGCTAGAGATTGAATTGTCTAATAATATGACTTATCATGAAGAACTAGTTGAAATTCTTGATCAACAACTAAAATAGTTAAAGAATTGAGTGATACCTATGGTTAGAGTGATATGGAGCCATCACTCACCTAAGGAGGCCACTTGGAAAGTAGAGGAACATATGAGATGACGAAGAATTGTAACATCCTCAACCCAAATCATACGTATTTTAATTATGTTATATTTGAATATTTGCATCACATGGCATAAGCATGACAATAACACTTACATTGTTGCATTTGAATATGAGTATGATCTTTGCATAGTGGCATAACAAATTATCATATGTTATGTGTGTGTTATTGTAGTTGAATTAATGTTGTTTTATAGATTATTTAAAAGTATAAGGAGCATATAGGGAATATGAGATGGATGAAAGAGATGAAAGAGTAAAGGAGATAGAATAAAAGAGGAATATTGAACTTCCAACCAATGGTAGTGAGACATCATGATTTTGTCTTATTAGGGTGGATATACAAATTAAATTTTTCATCTTTTAGGATCAGATTGGAGAGAGAAAAATGTGAGGGAGTGTAGTAAATAGAAAGAAAGAAAAGAAGAAAGCAGGAAGAAGAAGAACAAGAAGAAGAAGAGGAGAGAGAGAATAATAAGCTATCTTGGAAGAAACCCTAAGCTATTCTAGTTTTGGCAAAAAAAGTAAGTGATTTTATCTTCTTCCAACATGAAATTCCTCCTTCATGACACATTAGTCATCTATGGTTAGTAACAATTATAGAGTACTTGAGGTGAAGCTCATATATGGAGTTTGTAGCTTAAGAAAAACAGAGCTGATTACTGGTCTTATTGTTAGAATAGCTTGTTGTACCCACAATTTTATAACCCTAAAACAAAAATTAGGGAAAGTGTAAACCATGAAAGTTGTAGCTTTATGCCCTGGCTAAAAGCATATGAAACCATTTTACTTAATTTAGTGTGTGTGAAGAGATATGACTCCTTAATTAAGGCTAGTTCACAACCAATCGAAATTTCCTTAGTCTTTCTATTTTCATATATTTGATGATCTTAGGTGTTGATTTAGACAAAGTACAAAACATGAAATTTGTTTGGTTATGTCCCCTTTAAACACCTATAAAGAATTTTTGCTTTGTTTTATGGAAATAGATAATGCTCATTGATTGTGACTGATCCTGAACTTGATGAAACCTCATCAGCCTTTTGATGTCCATAGAATGGGAATCTGGTGATGTTTCAAACTTGAAAGTTGTATATTGATGTCTAATATACATTCTTATAATGTATTTTTGCCAAATTTATCATGGTTGATGATATATTGGCCCTTCATCATGATTAATTATCAACATGTTAAAAACCTGCTCACCCTGAGATTGGCCATTTGTTTTGGTGACTTTGTAAGCTGAACTAGACAATGAGTAAACCATTAAAAATGTTCCTTCAAGTGTTTTGTAACATTTGGTAAATCATTTTTGTAATTGGATTTGTAGGATTTGGGATATAAACAAGATTGTAAGACATACTCAAACTGAGATGACATTGAAATAGATAAAATTTGTAAAATTGACCATAAATTATGCATTGTATATTTTGGACTAAAGTTTGGCTATGGTGTACCTATAAATGTCTAGTTTGATTTAAAAAAAAAAAAGAATCACGTCATTTGGATTTATCAGTTGAAAATAATCATAGACACAACCTATAAAGTTCATAATATTTTACTAGATCATATTTATATAACAAGATGGAAAATCTTACTTTATCATTATAGATTGATTTGGTGTATTGAAATAGGTCCTCGAGGCATTGAAGATAATATTAGGAATAAGCCGAGACCATCCAATGGTTAATAGCTTGAAAGAGAAAGTAGGTAAATAACTAATGGTACTAAATGTGTGATTGTTTAAATGTCATGAACTTATACTCAGTGGAACGAAATGTTGTTTAGTGAGAAGATATTGTTGAATAAATTGATGAAAATATTGTTATACTCATGAATTATTTTTTTTATGAGATGTTGATAAATTATGACTTGAGAATGGAAGTATGTTATGATATGATTTGCCAACATTTATGGGTGTTGTTATTAATTGTTATATTGTTGAAATTTTGTTAGATTTATAGTTGATTTGTTGAAAGACTAATACTTGATGTTGTTGGGCAAGCAATAATATTCATAGCTTTTATGGCAACCTTATATGATATCCTATGTGGCAACCAAATATGATAGCCTGTGTGGCAACAACATTTGATAGCCTATGTGACAATGATAGCTTTAGCATGTGTGGCAATAATATATAACTATCTGTGTGGCAATGATATCTATAGCATGTGTGACAATGATATCTATAGCCTGAGTGACCATAATATTTATAGCCTGTGTGGCAACCAAACATGATAGCCTATATGACAATGATATCTATAGCCTATGTGGCAACAATATATAATAGTATGTATGGCAAAAACAATTGATAGCCTGTGTGGCATTAAATTTTCTTTAAGGAAGAGTAGACTCAATATTGCACCTAGTTTGTATTTTGAAGTTGTTGTCCATGAGTCTGATTGAGGTTGGGTCAGTATGCTATCTATTAGTACTTTAGTTTGTTTAACCATGTATACTTTGTTGTAAACAGTTTTAATGTTGTGAAACAAGATACATAGTGTAAAAAACAATTGAAAGAAGGTCTTTTAATGACAATGGATAAAATGAGAGAATTTTAACGATGTTGTATCACCTTAGTATTCCATGTTTTATGAATGAGTTAATGCACCTACTTTAGCAATGATTAGCAAATGGGACATCACACCATGGGTTAGCCCGTTCCTAGGAAAGGGGGATGACAGTTGTGACCAATGAAAATAATGGACTTATCCCCACTAAGACTATGACAGGTGGAAAACGTGCATTGACTATAGGAAGTTAAATGTAACAACCCATAATAATCACTTTCCTTTACCTTTTATTGACTAAAAGGGTAAAGGAATCATCTAGATGTATGGATCATCTACCTTATTTTAAATAGCCCATGCGTTAGTCCAATTTAAGTAGTTCCTAAGAAAGGGGGATGCCGGTTGTGACTAATGAAAATAATGGACTTATACCCACTAAGACTATAGCAGGTGGAAAGTGTGCAGTGGCTATAGAAAGTTAAATGTACCACCCTTATGAATCACTTTCCTTTACCTTTTATTGATGAAAAGTTAGAAAAACTTGTCAGGCATATGTACTATTACTTCCTAGATGGATGCTAGGGCTATTATCAAATCTAAGTAGCATTGAAGGATTAAGAGAAGACATTCACATGCCCATATAGTACTTTTACTTATTAGTGTAAGCCTTTTGGGTTATGTAATGCATCAAACACCTTCTAAAGATGTATGATGACCATATTTTCTGAAATGTTGGAAAGATCGATAAAAATAGTCATGAATGATTTCTTTGTTTTTTGTGATTCTTTCTATGCTTGTTTGCTAACCTTGATAGGGTCTTAGAAGGGTGTGAAGAAACCCATATCATGCTTAATTAAGAGAAGTGATATTTTATAGGATGCGATGGTATTGTACTTGGGCATAAAATCTCATTTGAGCGTATCGAAATGGACTGAACAAAAATCAAGGTCATAGAAAACTACCTCCTTCGACATTTGTGAAGGGCATGAGGAGTTTTCTAAGCCATATAGGGTTTTATCGTCATTTCATGAAAGAGTTCTCAAAAATTTTTAAACTTCTTTGTGATCTTTTGGCTAAAGGTGTTCCTTTTGTCTTCACTAATGATTGTTTGGATGCTTTTCACAAGTTGAAAATGGAACTTACTTTCATGCCTATCATTATAAAGCTAAACTGGTCCTTACCATTTGAATTGATGTGTGATCTAAGTGATTACACCATAGGAATTATTTTAGGACAGTGGAAGGACAAGAGACTTCATGTCATCTATAATGCAAGCAAAACTCTTAATAAGGCCCAAATCAATTATGCCACCATGGAAAAAGAACTTTTATCCATTGTTTTTGCTTTTCATAAATTTAATTCATATTTGCTTGGTTCTAAAGTGGTTGTTTATACAAACCATACAAATATTCAATATTTGCTCACTAAGAAATTATTACTCAAATAATTTGACTTAGAGATTAAAGACAATAAGGGTTTAAAAAACTTAGTTGTTGATCATCTCTCTCGCTTAAAGCATATATAAAAGGAAGAGGTAAATATTCCCATCAATGACACCTTTTCGAACGAATAACTTTTCCTTCTAAAAGCTCTCCAAACTGCATGGTATGTTGATTTTGTTAACTATTTGGTTGCCGACATTATTCCTCAATATTTTAATTTTCATCAAAAGAAAAAGTTTTTGCATGATGTAAAATTTTATTTATAGAAAGAATATTATTTGTTTCATGAATGTGCTAATAGAATTATAAGAAGGTATGTATTGGAAGAAGAGATGAGAGATATTCTATGTCATTGCCATACTTGAGAATGTAAAAGACAATTTGGTCTATCCAAAGCAACTAACGTATTACAAAGTGGATTCCTTTGACCCTTATTATTAACTGACTTTTTTACTTTTTATTGGTCTTGTGATAGGTGCCAAAGAATAGGGAATAGCCCCAAAAGGAATGAGATGCCTTTGAACTCCATGATTGAAGTATAGCTTTTTGATGTTTGAGGAATCAATTTCATGAGACACCTTCCCAAAATCTTTTGAGAACCAATAAATCTTGATGGCAGTTGATTATGTCTCCAACTAGGTTGAAGCCATAGCCACCCTAACTAACAATGCTAAAATGGTGATTCTATTCTTAAAGAAGCATATCCTTATAACCTTTAGAACCCCACGTGCAATTATTAGTGATTGAGGGTCATACTTTTACAATTGACAATTTGAGTCCTTGCTAAAGAGTATAGCGTAACCCACAAGATTGCAAGACCCTACCATCCTTAAATGAGTGGCCAAGTAAAGGTATCCAGGAGAGCAATTATGCATATTCTAGAGAAGATGTTCAACTTTTTAAGGAATGATTGGTCTTTAAAGCTTTTTGATGCACTATAGGCATAAAGAATCGCTTATAAGACATTGATTGGTACTACTCCTTATCACTTGGTGTTTGGGAAAGCTTGCTAATTGCTGGTTAAATTAGAGCATCAAACTTACTATGCAATAAATTTATAAATTTTGATTTGCATATTTGCTAGTGAAAATAGGAAATTCAACTTAATGAACTTGAATCCATATGTCTTTAAGCCTATGAGAATAATTGAATCTACAAGGAAAAGACCAAATGGTGGCATAATAATCACATTTTGAAAAATGAGATCTATGCCTCCATATGAAAGCTAAGTGTAAAGGTCAAGCTAGAGACCTTAAATTAACACATTTGTAGGGCAATTCCCTATTAGAATACTCACTCATTAGAATGGCTTCAATAATACGGGTCTAAGACGCCTAGGCATGGCCCTTAAAGAGGAAGAGAGTGAGCAAAAAAGCCATGAGAATTTTCTCCTCACCTATGATATACCAGGGTAACTCCTCATATCACATCTTGAATAACTCTACCACATTCAAACATATGGGTAATCCAACTGAAGCAGCACAATTTGGCATACAGTAGTGACACAATAGTTTAGAATGGCATTAAACTCCTCTAATAGTGCGTAAATCTCTGCATCCCAAAAATGAAAGGTGTGGGTAGTGGAATCCTATAAATTGCAAGCTACCCATAAGAATTGTGCGTCAAAATGGACGAAAGATCAAGCTAGATCTAGGGTGGAAGAAATCTAAAGAATGTTCTTGACATAGTTTGGAGGCTAGAAATGGCAGTTGTAAAAAGCATATTCGAAATGGATATTTATAGAAAAAGACAAAGCTTATTAGTGTTTGACAGATGTACACTACTTAATATGTCTGTATAGCCCTTGAGCAGGTATGTATAACCATCAAGCGGGCTTGTACAAACCATATTTTAGATTGTATAACCCTTAACTCCTAAAAAATTTTAGCAGTCTCCCTTTTGCACTTTGGACTTAAATGTCGTTTGTACCTATTTTCAAAAACATATGTATGAACAAGTATTGTCTAATGGTTTAATAAATACTCAAAATGTAGGATTAGAGGTTAGAATCATGTGTTTGCACTAAAAACCTAAAGGCTTCAAAGTTCAACAAAAATGGAGGCAAAATCACATCTATATATCCAACAAGAATGCTAACATTTAAGCAAATATCTAAAAATTAGGGCTTTCAAACAGTCCAAAAAAAAAACTATACGATTGTGCAAAAAATATCAATAATAATTAAACGGTACTATACTAAAAGGGAAAGAGAGGGAAAATCCTACAAACTAAGTGGGAGGCCTTTTAGGCTCAACTCTCCTTACTCCTTGAAAGTGTTGCCTCTAAATCTGCCTCACTGTTAGTAGCCATATACACCTATTTGTAGCTACCTAGGCTAGGCTCTCAATCATTTCCTTTACCTCCACCAAATGTTGATCCTTATCTTTAATCTCATAATTCAGGCATTGGATCGTCTCGTGCAAGAATTGTGAGGGTTAGGGTGAGTAAGACATAAAACACATGAGACACAAACCATAGACATGCATACATGCATTGCTTTTGCATTTATTATGTGTATTTTTACTTACTAACCTGGATTGTGCTCATCTACTATGTCACTAGCCTCTATAAAGTAGTGATCAGATAACCATAACCTAGGCCTAAACATAGGGGGATCTATAAAAGAGAGATAAAGAAGCATTATTAGCAATAAAGCCTATATCACAACCAACATACAATGAAGTAGAGAAAAGGATACTCGTGTGGGTAGCCTCAATTGGCTCGAACATGTAAACTGACTAAGTGATCTATAACGACAACATGGAGCCCATTAGTGAAGTCATACAAGACTCTACCAAGCTATCTAGCACATAAGCGAAATTGCCTACTACTATAGGCTCTAGCCCCCTTGAACTTAAACCACGAGCCCGTTTACGACCCTAAGCAGTGATAACACTAAGTATAGGGGCAAAATAGTAGGTCTCCAGGTTGCCTATGTAGTGGCACCCTGACCCCCATGCTAGAGCATGATCCCATCATTAGACGCATATCAAGGAAAAGCCTATATGGTTGCATCTGACAAAGAGAAGCTCCTAGCTAGCCTTGATCATCCAAGACCTATAAAAAGTCCTGTCATAAACAAATTACTTCCTAGGCGAGAAGTGCAATGCCATGACGAGGTCTACACCCTCTACATCCCTTACTTAGAATAGACTCTGGGTAGCCATTACAGGATAGTTCGTGCATCTAGGCCCTTGCACCAGTAAAAGATTTACTCACCTAAGTACCATTGTCAAATGAAAGGACCCACCATTAGTCAACAACCGTAAGAGGCGACCTTTACCTCTACTACCTCTAATGGCCACTTCTCCATAGGACGCCTTCAATTGAAGCACAACTATAATAAAGACAAAATATCATTGTAAGTATAAAAAATTATATAATGATAAATAAAAAAAATATGACTCACATGGCTTTATTTATACTACAAAAGATACCTAATTGAGAGTGACCGTGTTTGAGAGGGCGCGCCTGTCAATAATGAAATCTTTGGGCAATAAGCCACGTCACTCCACTATTAGAAACTGGGGTAGCTACCTTTTGCCCTAGCCTCGAGATAGATCCCTTGCAACAAGCTTAGCTTGATGCCCCATGTCTATCAATAAATGTGGCATAAGTCCCTAAATAATTGAGTGAGACAAAAATATAATAAAGGAATTAAGAGATACTCATAATAAGCACCTTTCAAGTACCATACATGTACTTCATGCCTCGAGAACACTAGTCATGGTATCAATAAAAATGCACTAGTGTAGTAGAGCCCTAATCGAAGAGATGGAGCAGGCCTAGATCCTTTAGCATTGGCATCAGGTAAAGCTTGACTATGTCAAGGCATTCAAGAATATGACCCCCTAATAGAGCATATAAAAAGAAGCTTCATGCATATAGGTCGATCACCTCACTAGAACTATCATCGGTGACCTAGGGTGCATCAACCCGTATGCTGGACTTTGATACGATCTTGCTTCCTTTTAGCTAGAGAGCACATCCAAGGACTAAACAAGTAGTCCTTTTGAAGTATTGGCTTTTGCATGCCATAATCCATAGGCAGAGGAACACCCGAGAAGCACAACCCAATCAAGAAGGCAAAGCCCCCAAGTGTGATCGTTAGCTCTCCTATAAGGGGTATATGGAAGGTAAGGGGCACCAGCTCAAGAAGCATGAGTGTTTGAATCAATCTTCGGGGCCTCCTCTGGTAGCATGTGCAAGAAAGTCTAGATCCCAGTCCCATTCAAACGGGCCACGACTTGGGGACCTAGTGCACGAAGCCACTCTTTAAAAGGGCTAACAGCCTCGCTTCCCTTCTGAAAGGTAACAATCCCCCTATAAAAGAAGGAAAAATAATGCTATATAAAAAATAAAAAAAATACACGTTTATTGAGGTCGAAGGATGAAAAGTCAAAAAAGTCTAAATTTAGAGGCAAAAAAGTTAACAAATCCTAGTTGCTAGAGTTTATTCATAAAATTTGAGAAAATTATGAAAGTAATTCTCTCGACCAAAAAAAAAAAAATCTAATTCAATGTCCAAAAACAAAGCATCACAAGGTTGGTAAGTCAATAGAACACAAATAAATAAATTATTTATAATTTTATTTAGTTATCTCAAGTATGTACTCTAATTTCTCATAGGTTATTCCATTAATTAATTTGATCTTTCTTTATGCAGTCACAAAATAAAGCCCGAGCGCATGTAAATCGAGGTAATTAACTAAACGAATAGTTAGAAAATTAAATTATGTTGAAAGTAAAGGGTGAGTGTCTTAGAAGTTATGTTTAAATATTTTATAAGCTAACCTAATATTCATATGTAAAAAGGAAATTTCATGGTAGCACCTAAAATCTACACTGTCAAGATAGGTAGAGAATAAATAAAATAAAATAAAATAAAAGGATAAGAAAGGGATGCCTATCACTCATAAGGTGGCTCCTAGCATTACAAGTTATAGTTTATTAGTGTATCGCCAGCTGGGGAAAGTCGAATGGTATCATCTTCGCGGTCCTGCCTTTCAATGGTCTAACCTATGTAAACCTCTACTTGGATCACAATTGTTCCAAAGCATCTAGTGTCGTGACGTCTTTGTTGGAGAATTCCTTCTAGGCATCAAACATCTCATCGTCATGGTATTCCACCATGGTAAGCTTTTGAAATGTAAAGGGAAAGCCTAGAGCTAAGTCTAAAGCATTGGGAGACAAAAGGAGAATAAAAAAGAGGAATAGCACAAATGAGGTAGGTCACTTTCAATGGGTATAGATAGTGGGCCAGGTTTGTGCAGGCCTCATATCTATACAAACGCCCTTTGGTCTATACAAACCGCTTAAAGCAGGAAGGCTCGAATTGGGCCTTTTGAGCACAACTTTCCCTTTAACTACCTAAGCCCAAATGTGTTCCTTTAAGCTCAATTCTCTCATTTTTTATTAGAAAGGCCTTACCCAAATTTCAAAATAAGCAATTTATCAAAATTCCCACAGCTTTCCAAATAGCCTCAAAATAGCAGGCTGACCAACATGTCCTTAACTTTCCAAACAGCTTTAAAATAGCTAATTTACCAAAATACCCTTAACTCCTCAAGAAAAGCCTAAATTGACAATTCAACAATCCATACTATTAACCAAATTATCAAAACACCCATATCCATATCGAAGTCTGTTGGACTAGGATGGTTAATCCTAAGTCTTATACCTCTTTTGATATTGACAAAGGAGATTGATCAATTCTAATGATTTAATTGAGTGTTATTTTATAAAATTGAACTAGATTTTCAAATGGAAGTTGGAAGGATTGCATAATCTTCAAGAAGGCAAAGTTCATCAAAATTTGTTGTCAACAGTCTGTAATTTGCGACCATGACTTAATTTAAGGACAGAGTGAAACTCAGCTAGACGGATTCGCGGGCATCATCGATGTCACAACTCATCCAAAGATGGGAGTGTCAAAGTCACAAACGAATTCATGGTGTGTGTCACGCCTCAGTTGCAACTCCAACTTTCAAAGTGATTAAAGAGGGAAGCAAGTCCATAATCACAGCATGCCAAGTGTCCTAAGTATTCATTGAAGAACAAAATTTGCGAGAGCGACATTTTGTGTAGTGACCACGATTCAAGAAGAAGAAGATTGTCATTCAAATAGAAGAATTCACATTATGAGTCGTGTCCTATACAAAGAAGAATTGTGACTGTGACTTTTACGAGCAGTTAGAATGCAAAAACTATATTTTCATGATGGACCAATGAGGAGCTACCACGGGGACTAGTCGTTAGACACAAATAGGTTTTTCTGCCGTAATTTTTAGCTCATGTATGGAAATTTGGATTTCGTGACCGCGATTAACTAGTAGCAACCGCGACTACTGCCAGACATATAATTAATGCAGAATATGTTGGCCCTAGGCACCAAGAAGGGGGGGTGCTTGAATTGGTGTATAAAAATTAAAACACAACAGGGAGAAGAGAAATGAATAGAAAAGAAACACAAGATTTATAGTGGTTTGGGTATAAATGACCCTACATCTACTCCTCAATTCTTAGAAATTGGGTGTTCCATTATCTTTCAAAGGTGTTTTTAAGCTTACACCAAACTTTTACACTTGTGTTTTGAACACAACAACTTATACTCTTGTGTTTTCAGGCTCACACAACAACCTTTATACTTGTGTTTTAACAGGCTCACACAACAACCTCTCTTAGTGTTTTGATAGGCTCACACTATACCTTATTACAATTGGTGTTTATGCTCACACCCAACAATGACTTAAAGAATAAAAAAGATTGAGTAGCAAAATTGCAAGAGTTTGATTGCAAAGTTATCAATCCTCTTGCATTTACATCTATTTGGTGAGGTATTTATAGCCTCTACCCACCAAAGAGATGCTGCAATAAAACTAGTGCAAAATCATCAAAGTGTGAAAGACAAATTTTCGATTAAATGCTTGACATTCTTAAGTTGTGGTCGTGAAATCCAAATTTCATACGAAAAACCCCATTTGTGTCTAACGGCTAGTCCACGTGGCAGCTTCTCTTTAGTTTACCAGGAAAATATAGTCATTGCCTTTCATTTGCTCTCAAAAGTAGCGGTCGTGATTTCTCTTATACAAGTCACAACTGTGGTCGCGAATTCGTCTGCCAAAAGTGTTCATCTTCTTCTTTTAGGTTCGCGGTCGCTACCAATAAGTTCCCATTACGATTTTTGACTTCCAACGGTTACCTGAGACACTTGTCAAGCTATGGTTGTGGATTTGATTCCCTCTTGAGTTACTTCAAAATTCGCGGTCGCCATTGTGGCATGACTTACACCACAAATTTGTCTGTGACTTCGGCTTTCCTTTCTTTGAATTGGTCATGGCAAAGAAGTGGCCCGCGAATACATTTGTCCATTTTGTCAACATGCCTTGGTCTACTTCATTGTCGCAATTTATTAAGTTGCGGTCACGAATTAGGAGGCACCAGCTTACTTTATAGATTTTTTAACTCCATCCAACTTCCAATGTAAAGACTAACTAAAAACTGCAAAATAATACTATATTTGAAACATTAGAATTGATCAATTTCCTTTGTCAAGATCAAAAGAGGTCCAAGACTTAGGGTTAACCACCATAGTCCAATAGAATCTGCTTAGCATGTCTTAGAGATTTGTTAGAATCTTTAAAGTCTTATGTCTCTTTGGTGGGTATGGGATATAAATACTCCACCAAATAGCAATAAATAAGATAAATATTCACTACTTGTGTTAAAGCTCTCAGTCTTTTGCTACTCAATTTCTTCTCTTCTTTATGAGATTGAAAGTGTTGGGTGTGAGCATTAAACACCAATTGTAAGAAAGGTTATAGTGTGAGCCTATGAAATTACATAAGAGAGGTTTTAGTGTGATCCTTAGAAAACACTTGTAAGAGAGGTTATTGTGTAAGCATTGAAATCACAAAGTGTAAAGGTTATTGTGTGAGCTTTAAAAACACAAAGTGTAAAAGTTAAGTGTGAGCTTAGAAACACTATTCTAAGTTAGTGGAACACCCAAATGCAGATAATTGGGGAGTGGACATAAGGTTGATTATACCTGAACCACTATAAATTGTGTGTCTTCTCTTCTACTCATTTCTTTATTCCTTACTCTAATTTTTTTTATACACCAATTTAACCCCCCTTTTTGGTGCCTAGGGCCAATAAGAGGTATCATAGCCAAGTCTCACATACAAGCCTTAATTGGGTAAGAAAAGTTTATGGCACAAGAGGGAATCCACTCACATCTCAAGCTCCACTTTGATGGATCTGACTATACTCATTGGAAGTATATAATGGAAATATACCTTGATATAGATGTGTTGGACCTTTGGGATGTAGTTGTCAAAGAATGGAAAGTAGTGGATGGAATTGAAGAACTCATTCCAACAAAAGATTGGGTTAAAGCACACATGAAGTCAAATGGCAAAAATAAGAGTGCAATGGCCATTCTGGTAAGCTCTCTCTCTAGGAAAGCGATTGTGATGCAAACAACCAAGGCTAGAGCAAAGGATCACTTCAACTTCAAGGCCCAATCATAAAGGGAAGGCTAAAGAAGTTTAAGGATGTAATTGGAGAATTCATGCAACAAGGAATTACACTTTGATTAGCCCAAGAAGAGCAAAGGATGTGCGAAGCCAATTAAAAGCTGATGTGAGCTTAAACTTTTCAAATGGAGCACTTAATTTAATACAATGGAGCCCAACTTGTAGAGAGCATCCAAGCATGACCCAATTCAGCCAAGGCATGTAAAAAGAAGCCCAAGTCGTGTAAGCATGGAAATAAGGCGCAAAGTCAAAGATTTTTGCCAAATTTCCTTAGTTGGCAATATTTCCTAATGCCATTAGGATTTCTTTATTAGGCTGATTCCTTTTCCTTTTCTATTTAGGAAGAATTGTTCTTTAGTTAGGAAAGTATCTTGGTCTAATGTTGTTGACCAATCATAATGTTTCTTTACTTTTCCTATTTAGCTTAGGATTTCCTTTTCTTTATTACA